>JAYRBW010060136.1:0-10785 GCA_036023295.1 Invenusta paracnida | reverse complement strand
TCTGGAGTCGCAGGGGGGGGTCTTTGTTCTCGAAACACACCTCCCTACTACTTACCTAGAAATACAAATTCGGTTAAAATTTGAAATAATGGAAGAAGAAATGAGTGAACCTTGAATCGACGTCCAAAATAAACGGGATCATTTGGAGAAACATTACGGAGAAGATAGCGAAGATTCTCAACTATAACATATGTGTCATCGTCAGCTTTGAGGAAGAAATCATAGTCATTAAGATGATGGGAATGGATATATCGAAAAGCAGCTTTAGTCTTCCCCCAAAGCTTCTCACGACCTTCAGATTTTGTCAAATCTAAAAATATGAAAGGAATATCATAGGAATATGATGTAAAAACAAGATTAATAAACAGTAAATATATTGTGAAAAAGTTTCGAGTCAAAGCTTTTTGATATTTAACGCGAACGGATTTGAAGTATTAATTTATAAATAAAACAAATAGAAAATACAATGAAAAGAATCTATAGCTATGAAAAAATAATTGAAATAATGAAATAATAGCTATGATTATTTATTATATATATATATAGTATTCAAATGTAAAACAAAACAAAACCTTATGCTACAAAAATATTTTCAAACTCTTATATTTCGCCGTTGACACACGGCTTCGTCAGAGAAATGAAATTGTGTACTGTGTAGCTGATAGTAATAGATTGAATGAATAGAGCTTACTAACGATTACAGATTAAGACAGAAGACTGGCGATAAACTAAGTTAATGAGATTACGTAGAGTAATATGCAGCGGGAATTGAATGAGAGGTTATGTAGGTGTGTATTACGTATAACATAGAGAGAAAATATTGCATACAGGTTAGGAGCAAAGTGGACTGAATGTAGAGATTTGTAAAATAGTAAATGAGGAAAGTTCATACTATTATCAGTAGAAGCGAGAAAAAGAAAAGAATCATGTGTAGATTTTACTGATGAATGTGAATTCCTCTTTGGTGTTGAGCGAGGGGGTCTGTCTCCTGATGTAAATGACTTTCTTGATCCGTAGCTTCACATTATTGCTTTCTCGCGAAAGGATTGATATCTGGGACATCGGGCTTGTGCAAGTGAGTAGGTGCGTGTGAATGGCACTGTTGCGGCATTTCAGGTGCTCCCTGATTCGAAGGTGTAGGGGCGTTTTGTACTACCGATGTAGTGGGCGTTGCATTTAGAGCAAGCTACCTCGTAGACACAGTTCCTGACGCGAAACAGTTTGTCAGCAACTGGGCAATTCGTGATTGAGCATGGGGCTCCAGTTGTGTTCATGTTCTTTAGAAGTTGACGGAGAGGTAGATTTCCGAGTGATAATTACGTCGAAGCTATGTTTGCCAAATATGTTTTTCATGTCAATATCTGTCCCCTTTATCATCGAAGAATGGTAAGTCTAGGTATACTTGTCGTCTTTAGGGGTTGTTTTTATGTGTTTTCTTTTGTCTTCTTCGGGATATGGTGGAGTCGATGAATCCGCGTGGTAGCTGTTGTGTGCTCTGAAGTCGGTTAGATGCCTTGTTTTGTCTTGAGGTTTAGAGCATCGGTTGCTTGTTCGATTAACTTTGTTACGGATGATGTTGATCTTCATTTGAGTCCGGAGTGAAGATGTTTTTCTTTGCTTTCTTCTTGTAGTAGCTGAAGTTCAATTCGCCCGCGGTGTCAATCCATACTGAGAAGTTGACAAGTACCATCCTCTCCTGAATGTTCTATCTCAAACTTAATTGCTGAATGTGTCTGGTTAATAGAAGTGAAGATCCGGTCTGCTTCTTTTTTTGTTAACGGTAAGGATGAATATATCGTCAACATATCTTTTGTATAAACCTAGGTTGGACGCGTTTTAGAATTGTACGTCTATCGAGTGCATGAAGACGATGGCTAGTGTGCCAGAGAGGCTACTTCCCACGGCTAGTCCAGCTATCTGCTTGAAGGTTTGTCTCTCGAAGGAAAAGTAGTTCTTATTTAGTATAATCTGGAGTAGTTGAACGATGTCTAGTGACAAGAAAGGTGTCCATGATAGATCCAGTGTGTCGAGAAACGGTCTCAGAGTTTCGATGGCCTCTTCCGATGGTATGGAGATAAAAAGAAGACACATAAAAACAACCCCAAAGACGACAAGTATACCTAGACCTACCATTCTTCGAATGAATTATATAATGCGTGGTGTGAAAAATATATCAGTACTATTTTAATAATCAATAATATAATAAATTAATAATGATGCTTTTATAATTGATAAATATTCAACATTCAAAAATCAATCTCCGGTTGAATTATAGAATTTTTATTGTATATATAATTTTATCAGTAAACGTAAATGTTCTTATCTAAAAAAATCTTGGAGGTTTTGGAAACCAGTAAAATTAAAGCAGGAAATAAATCACATTATTTGTTCAGATAAATATATAGCTACTAAAGTTTTTACGTTAGTATTTTGCAAGCATTACAATGAAAAAAAGTAATATATAATATTTAAAATGTTTGAATATAAGAAAAATAAATTAATATGATATAATTTCTCTCTATACATAATATCAAACGTATATATAATTACTATACAATTTAATGTTTTAATTATTGCTTTTGAATCAAAGAAAGTTTTACGTAGGAAAAGTTTACAATATAGAGTTCATATTATAGTTCATAATATGTATATCATACATTTCTTGTTTGTTTTTTTATTTTTCCTATTCGAAAAATTAAATTTTCACAGTTTTTTCGAGATATTAGGAAAGTGCATAAAGTATTTTGTTTCTCAATAAAATTCTTAAAATGAAACCCATTAATAACACATGTTTTAATTTGAAATATGGTTTACAAGTGCACATCAAATATAATAGAAAAAATAAGAAAAAGTATATACGCGCATTGCTATTTTAATTTACTGAAGCCATTATTTAGAATTTTATTGTCTTATTTTTTTACCCTTTTAAAATCTAAGCATAATCTATGCTCCATAAATAAAATTGTGTACAAATTATTTTATTTAAGAAATTTAGTTCATACTAAAAATATGTACCTAATCTTTGTTTTTGAATGAAATTGTACATTTCTAACATAAGATATAATTTTTTTATAAAAAACTGTTATAATAATAAATAATATATGTTTACAAACGTGCTTTGTTTTAAAGGGATATATGTTTTTAACAATAAATAATGCTTTAACTTGATAAACAAATATATATCATACGTTTTTTTTCTAAAATTCTGAAGAAAAACGAATAAATACAAAAAGAAACATAATATGTTCCTTTATATTTTAATCTATCCTTTAAAATTCTTTTACTAATTACTACAATACTTTGACAATTAATTCACTTCTAGAGTACTTTGTCTTATTAGCAACACTAAACTCGTAAATTAAAAAAATATGTTTTCTCTAAAGAAGGTAAAGCAAAGTGACAATTAGAGAAAAGCGGCTTTACTTTAAAGAAACCACTATATACAATATATATGTATATATACAATATAGTGTGTATAATTTGTTTCGTTATACAACAGTTGAACATTTCTACAATATATATTTTTTTCATATACATTGTTTCATTTTCATAGTACATGTACAAAAACTTTTTTTAAACAAAGCTTTGATTAATATCTTTGTCATTTTACAGTATGAGGAACGTAATGTTTAAACTTCTAAAGAGTCTATATTTCTCTTATTAAATTTTGCTTATAAACTTACAAATATTTGATGACTATTTGGATTTATACAAAAACTAGCATATAAGTATGTATATCAAAATTTAAGCAAAATGCAAATTAACAATATAATTAAAATAATATAATAACAATAATCGCAAACTAAGATAATGCGAATTAATCTCCAATTAAAGTCCTATAAATATGGTTAAAAATGCAGAATATTTGTTATTAATTTTTTTATGACCTTTTCATATTTCAAAATAATTTCTAAATCTGAAAATTACAATTTTTTTTTGTAAATGCGTATCTATTGTGTAAAGTCAAGCATAACGAAGGATCACATATACGATGTAGTATTAACGGATACGAAAATCATTTATATATATTTAAATGACATTTAATGAAATTTAAATCCTTATAACGGCCAAAAAGATTAAAATAAAGGTATATGGTATGTACTCACAATATATATGTATAGCATTTTAACGAATAACAGTGATATATAATTCAATATTCATTGTGAAATTTTATGAGATGTTAAAGTCCTTTCAAATAAATATAAAGTTAAGTAAATGTTTTTCATAGGCATAACAGTATTTTTGTGTAAGTTATTAAAATGTTATATTTCAAACAGTATGAATAGGGGCAATACAGGATTTTTGCTGAAAGATAGAATTAAAATAATTATAATGGATTTTTATACAAGAATATTGGTGACACAAATCAAATATACCAGGATGACATTAAAACGAAGTAAATGAAGGTGTACAAAACATAATACTTGATAAAAGTGGATAGGTCTAGTCAAAGACAGTTAATAGTACGAAAGAGTTTCTAATTTGGTCGGCAGAAAGGTTCTCGGAGTGAGGGATGTCTGGTTGAGTAGCCAATTCAATGTATGTAGATAGAAGCTGAGCAGCGGTGTTACATGTGATTTTCAATTACCATCATTTTAGTCATCTTTTTACAGAGATTGTGTGCAAAATTTGTGAGATGGCATGGACTTTTGAGAAGCACGGATTAGGTTATAATATTTTTTACTCTTCTTTCATCCTTGATGAATAGTTTTGAGCACTTAAAACAGTTTTCAAGTCACTTTTATGACGGAGGTTTTAACCTCTGTCATAAAACACAAAGGTTCCTGCGCACGTTGCTTGCATTTGTGATGCCCAGCAGTTTAGCGAGTTTAATTTGTTTGATGATATTATAGTTTTGGATAGTGGGATGAGTAAAGTGTTGATGCTATTTTTGGCATTTATCTTCATTTTTAAAGTATTGAACATATTAATTTCGCGATTGCTTTCGGACGGCCAATTAAGAAAGTGCATAAACGAAATATGTGAAAAATTCAAAAAAGAATGGTTTTATTTGTAAGCATATTTTTCTCTAGACATTATCAAGACAATGTTAATAAAAATGACTGTTTGTTATATACTTGGATAACAGACATGTGTTTTAGAAAACTAGGATTATATGTTTCAATTACTTTGATATTAACAAAATATTTTCTCTGTCTTATATTACCGACACTAACATTATAGGTAGGTTCTGTTACATATTATTCTAAATATGGAACATAACCTGATGTCTCTCGTAATTTGGTATACTATCAAAAATGTCACTTTCGTTTTGAATATTTATATAACATTAAAAATAAACAGTAACAAAAATAATAAACATCAATATATAGGTATGAGTAATATAAACAATAACCAATAAGAAAAACTAAAAACTTCAGTATATCAATAAACAACCTAAAGGGTTTTCATTAATTATGTAATGCTACATTTGGTTTATTATTTTATTATTACAATTTATAGATATCATTTATATATTAATATGCAATTTACCCAATATTAGTATTAATTGCGGGGTTAGCCACATACATATAATTTATATTCTTAATAATAAAAGAATAATTGTCAATACATATATAGCAATTGCATCATTTTAGATGTAATATAACTATGAATTTTTAATAAATGTTAGCAAAATATAATAATTATATATTTTTAATTAGCTACTAAAATATTAAGAATGAGTTCCAATAATGAGAAACGGCCCAATTAACAATAATTAAAGTTATTTATTTCTAGAGGTAAATCCTCACAGGAAAAGAAATATAAACTTTTACAAATCATTTTACATACCTGTAATTTTTCATTGGTTCGTTTGAAATAATCTAATTGGTTTGGCTCTAATTCCAATCAACAGAGCCACTAAGATAGTTTATCCTATATATTTAGCAGGCATACTGCTTAAAATTACATTGACTTATTGCATGAAATTTTTTTATTTATTGGGTGATTTATTATTTTGGGCAAAAAGAAATGATACCAAAATACTTTATTCTTGTTATTTCGGTATTTATTTCCATGTGTGATACTCTCACTATCAATATTGGTAAGTTGAAGAGAGTAAATATTTCTGCATTTTTCAAAAAAGGCGTCTCCTCTCCTTATCTTACTTTACAGGGTCGAGTTATGAAATTAAATAATACCAAAATTGATATTAATTAAAAAAAATACACAAACGTTTCAATTTTATTTGAAACTGACCAATTTATTTTAAAATTTATACTTAATAAGGTTACGATATTGTTAAAGAAAGTCGATTTTATGTTTTATCATATATTTTAATTTTAAGTATATTTATTAAATCTTGATCAATTTTATCCATTATGAATTTCGATAAAGAATCAAGATTCAATAAATATTTTGTTCTATCAACAAGAGAAAACTGCTTTTTAAAAAGAGAAAACTTGTTGATAATTCCAAAATGTAATTATTTTATGCATATTACTTCTAACGTTACCTAGTGTTATTATATTGTCAAAATATAGATTCTCATATTGTGCAATTTCTGTTTACATATTTAGTTTTTCACGCACTCATGTCTAGTTATATAAAGTAATTGAAAACAGTTATATATTATTTTATTAACACTCCAATAATTGTTTCGATTAAAACTACGCTGATATATTTCGAACGTTGATGGGAGTTTTAATATAAGCCATTTCTCATGAAAACATATGCATATATATGTTTATAATAACTTTTAAATTATAATTAAATGTATTCCTACTTTAAAGCAGCAATACTATATATTCAACGTGCTGATACTGAACATGTATTGTCTGTTCTGTATTATAAATGAAAAAAAAAGCCTATTACTGATTTAATAAAGGAATTTAAAAAATGAATTTAATAAAATCAGCTTCAATAAAAGAAATGGTAACTCAAATGTGTGAAGACAGCTACAAAGTTAAATGCAGATAAACAGAATTGGATTGATCTTTTTGTATCTAAAATTCTACAATGTTGCACTTGATCAAAGTATATTTCTTACATTTTTAATGAATAATTATGAAGGAAAACTTTATTTATACGCAATTTTAGTTAGTTAAATAGTCTTATTATATTTTAAATATCTAAATATCATTATATAACAGTTATAATCAACATGGCATTAGATGTGTATTGCTCTTTATAATCAAAATGAACATTTAATTATGTGGATTAATGTTAAAGTGATGTTAAATATATTGACAACTTAAAAATCATTATTAATGAAAACCATTCCGTGAATAAATTATATATTATATAATCAATTCATTAATAAAAAGGATAATTATGATTAAGAAATGAAATGACCGTGAAACAAAATTTAGATAATGTTTAATTTTAAAGTTGCATTGTTTGAGTTTTTAGTGTATTTATATCTATAATTCTTCTACGTGTATTCAATTTGAAATTCTGTATTTATTATTATCAAAGTTAATAGTTTTTAAAATATTTTTTAAAGTTCCAAATAGGTACTTATGTACTAAACTTTTCTTGAACTCCATACAAACTAGAATTCATTTTGTCATTCCTTATAGAGACTGTAATATTAGTTTTTCTTCTATACAACAGACTTCGATCATAATTACTTATTTTTTATCATTTACATTTCCTTGATATTCCCCCTTTCTTCTATTTCAAGTATAGTTACCTGAACTAGGATTATTAAAAATCCATATATGGATTTTTCACACGATTTACATATCTAATTATTTCCTCAAATATTGAGATATGTGCTACAATGGCTGTATCATTATACATATATTACTAGTCACTTAATTACTTTACGCACTTTTAATCATAACTTATTTTTATTGCTTGCATACTGTTTTCAAATTACCATTCGATATACTTCTTTATGAAGGAATTCTTCAAAAATTATTTAAAGAACTAATGTATTTAAATAGGTGTAATTACGTACTTATATTTTATATTATTTTTTTATTTAGTATTAGTATTTATATTTTTAATATTATATTTTGTAAAATGATTAGCTTTTATATTTTTCTCTATAAAATATAATATTTTAAAATGAATAATCTATAAAACTTTGCTACTGTTGACATTTTAACTGCAAATATTTCTTGCGGATTTATGGTAAGAGAAATAAATAAAAATTTGAAGATCAAAAGTGTTCTATACAATCAAAATATATGCGTGTATACAGTCAATCCAAGAATATTATGGGATATATAATATTTAGAAATAGCTAGAAATTATTGCCTCTTCCAAATACATAGGTACTGAAATTCAGAATAAAAAATATATAAATGGTATTGGATGGAATTTTATCATATAATTTATTTCTGTCAGATATTTTTTATTTTAATTAATCTCATTAATGAACATATTTTTCGTGAAAATCGAATATTCGTAATATAAAAACAACAAGAAAAATACAAAGAAAGTACCTTTTATATACTTTAGAATATGTTTAGCTTCGAAGACAATAATAAACAAACGTTATAGTAAAAAAACTTCGATGGAAATATTTTTATTACGACAAATTATGTCTTCACAAATTTAAACCTTAACATTATTAACGTATATCTTACTACATCGTAATAGGTATTTAATAAAACTTCAACTTAATATAAATATATCAAATTTAAATCAATAAAAGCAATTCTATCTCAATTCGTTTTGTCAACAAAGTATTTCAATTTTTTATATTTAACAGTATCACCTTCATTTTAATTAATCAAAAATTAAATTTGTATTACTATTTCATCTAGGATTGGACTTTATGTATTTTAATTACTTATTATGAGTTTAAATTTAATTAGGAAATAATTTGCCACAATCTTAAATTTTATTTAAAAATTATGAAATTTGTTTATGACATGAAAGTAATAGCTAAGTGGCATGCCAAAACGGTAAAGTGTTCAAAACCTTATTGCTTTAAGAAATTTGTTGTATTTTAGCATTAAAATAACTATTATATTAATTATTATTTTCTGGTCTTCGTTTAGTGTAGTTGATTAAGCTTTGGTTGTCAATTATTCAACATTTGATTAGAAATTACGTTCAGTAAATTATCTTGATTAAATTTATTAGCTACCCAGTTATAATTTGCATAATTTACTAGTAGGTACTGTAGGTATGTATATTGCAATTATGGTGAAGTATATATATTGTATTGTCAGATACAATATACATACTTCACCATAATTGCAATATACATACCTACAGTACCTACTAGTAAATTATGCAATAAAAGCATGAAATATAAAGGGTACTAAGTACAGCCTATCTCCATAAGATTAAATTGTGAAATTTTAGGTACATTTTCTAAAGAAAGTATTCAAAGAATTTTCATGAAATTTTAACCACTTCTACAATATAATGTTCTACACATTTATGACCAAAATTAAGTAATTTGGTAAAAAATAGGTCATAATTTATATAATTTTTCAAACTTCTTTATAAAATGCTAAAAAAGGAAAAAAATAACCAAAAATCTGTTATAATTTTTTTATATTAGCAATATTTATATAAAAGTGGTCATAAATTTATAACTTAGTGGTTCCAACAACTGGTAAAAATTTAAGCTTATTATCTGTAGCACTTTTTCTAAAAAAGGTACATAAAGTATAAAAAACATCATTTTGGGATATTCGCAATTAGAAAAAATTAGTCAAAAATCAGAAAATCTAGTAAACATGACATATAATCATTTTCAATTGTAATCTAGTGAAATGTTAAATGTACATAGGTAACATAATACTGTAATCTTTATAAAAAGGTAATTATTTCAAAATAACACATATTTTAGTCTGCTCTGGTCTGTTATAATGATAAAAATACCGTTATAAAAAGTTATGATAAAACTTTGTAAATGCAGTCAGTAGTAAAAGTATTGAGTTAAATGAGCAATGTTTTACATTTTAAAACATTCCTGCACCATAGTCTTCTTCATCCACAGTAAACTAAATATTCTCTTCCTCTTTGATGATTTCTGGCATTTTATTTCTGCCTGCTCAATTCTCAGGTCATCCAATTTTTGGAGAGCATTATAGCAGTTTTCTCCTACTTTGATGCCCATCTTGGTTAAAATCTGTACCTTATGCCTTAGGTATCTCACCATCATTGAATGATGAAACAGCATCATATACACCTATCTGTAAGGCAGTTTTGCCAATGAAAACCTCCTTGGGGCATCTTGTCCAAATAACGATATTCAAACTTTCATTGGCATTCTGTATTTTGTCATGATTTCATTATGATTTTTCCTAAATTTAAACTTAACATTTTAGAAAAGTGTACCTTTATTATAGACTATTAAAGAGGGAGGGAAGTACATAGAATAATAATAGATAATTTTTATATCTACTTGTAGAGAACTTTCTGCTTTATTAGAAAATACAAAAAACCTAATTTTGGCATTTTTTCAGATTTGCCAGTTATTACTCCACTTAACTTACTCTGTTCATAGAGATAGAAATTATTCATCTACCTACTCTGTTCAGAGCTAGAAATTCTCGAAAATCAATAGGTATTTATGGTTAAAAGAAATGTGACGCGTGTATAGTACGAACCTCATACTTTGTGTTTCTTTAAATAGGTTTTTCAGTGCATCTTATCTGTGGGTATATACGGTAGTTATCCCTACCCCCCCCTCAAGTTCACGCCATGCCAAGGTTTAAAACTTAAACGACAACTGTATATTATGAAAATATTTTATGAGCTTACAAATATGTAAAACGAATTTAATATATAGCTTACCCATTAACTTTATTCCCTCGGAATCGTCGCGTGCTTGGTGGAATTGGTTCTCTAACGTCATTTAAGTATCTCTTG
>JAYRBW010060125.1:0-10787 GCA_036023295.1 Invenusta paracnida | reverse complement strand
GTAGCGCAGGCAAGAGAAGAATGAGTGAAAACAAACTCGCACGTTCCTTATATACCCTTGCGGCGTTTCATTGGTTGAAGACTTGCTTGTTCCTGATTGGACGTGAGGGGGAGGGGGGGGGTCTTTGTTCTCGGGGACAAAGGGGGGTGTGAAGTCGGAACGCACCTTCCCTACTACTAGTAGATGCAGAAATGTAGTAAGACAGATTTAACACAGACTAACATTAGACATAAAACTAGCACCGGCCAGATTTAACACAAACATAAGTTCACCCAATATCTATTTTAAATTTTCTTTATATCGTGTTATCTTAAATTAAATAAAGATTTTCAAATATAATATTAACCTTTTATTAAAATATAATAATAAATCTGTGAAATAATCCAAACAGAAAAATACAAAATTACTTTTTTAACACTTAATACATTTATTTTACGTCTCAAAATTTGTTATCTTTGTAAATAGTTTAATACTTTAAATATCATATAATAAAATTCTAATTAAAACTTTAAAGGAATGTCGCAAAATATCTATGCATAAATATGTAATTTATTTATTGTTTTTTTGTAACCGTTCTGTGTTTGCAATATTAATAAAAGGATTTTTATTTATTTATTTATTTTATATGTTTTATTTCAATGCCTTTACAAATATTTTAGACACGCAAACATTTATCCAAATTTAGAGTAATTTATTGTAAATAAATAAGCGTCAATTTAAATTCACATGGTCATAACTACAACAACCGACACGTTTATCTAGAAATCTGAACATTTATAAAACAATGTTAGATATAAAATTAAACTAAAATCACAAAAACATAATTAACCATAAAGGATTGAACTTACGTTAACCATTTTTTGAAGTGGTTATCCTCTATCGATTCCCTCTTGACTCCTTTTAAGTGAATACATAAATAGTGTTAATGAAATAATTTACATAAATAGTGTGAATGAAATAATTTACACAAATTTAGAACTTAATCGATAATGTTGTGTAATATTTAAGTATATTTCATATATATTTGTATACACGTTCCCGCTGAATAAAACGACTAGCGTTAGGATTACTTACCAGTTAAAAATATGTATATTTTCTTAGAAATGAACGAAATCTAATTGGCTATAAAAACTGATGACGACACATTTTCCGGAGTGTCGTGTTCACCAGATGCAGTACTTCAACCAAGCTTGACAACAACAATCTTGACAATTTAGAGACCCTACTTTCAAGGTACCTATAGCTGGCAATATAACAAAGGAAACAGATAAAAAACTTTAAAACATTTTAAGGTGAGAGTCTTAGACAGATAGACTATCCTGATAACATAAAATTATCTAACTGGATAGTCAGTGACTTGTCAGCACCACTTTCGATTGGTAAAATATCTATGATAAATTCAGGTTCAGATATATGTACATAAATCTATAGATATTTATATAGAAAGTAATATTAGAAATGTATATTATTAGCATATATGTGTTTAATACGTAAACATTATTGGACTCGATATAAATTTCTTTTGTCCTCTTTTAAATTGTATTATATATTTGTTAAATATATAAATATTTTTATAAATTATTTGGAACTTGATAACATGGCTTTGATATACTTTTGATTTAGTTAAGGTTTTATTATATAATAATCCATTTTTAATTGCAGTTTTATCTATAGCATAGCGCTATAATATGTTATATACATATATACATTAATACTAGCTCTGAAGGCAAAAGCTTCCGTCTGTGACTAAGTGTTCTATCTAAAATAAAATATCTATGGTGTTATTCGTTGGTATTTAATTTTTAACTTTATATCTATTACAGAATCATCGGTTTTTCAACTCGGTAGATTTGATTCTTTATTATATTTTAAGTTTTGCACCAAATTATTCTGTTTTCTTCGATGCTACTAGTGAGTAATACCAAAATATGTATTTGTAAAAATGATATTTAATTAAAACTAGCTCATGTCTGATGAAAAAATGATTTCGAAAAGTTATAAAATATAATAAATCAAGAGGTTATATAATTTGTTAACTATCAAAAATCAGAGAATATATAAATTGAACTAATACAATAGAAAAAATAATTTCTTATACAAAGTCGTAATTATAATGTATGTATAAATTATTAGTATGACGTGCTTTTCCTGTATGACAGGTTCAAATTATGGATTGCTCTATTTCAAAGCTTATATGTTTTATGCGAAAGTTTTGACATTTTCTGTAGGTTTTGCCCAATCAATGAATTCAGAATTATAGTTCGAGATCTTTATTTTGAAATTAAAGTTCATTGATAATATTTAAAATATTATCAAATTATTAGTTAGCCACCTGTCAACACCGACATTCGTGGCTGACATTAAAATGTTATTTTTGTCTTTTGACCAATAAAGTCAGTTTTGATTTGGCGGTCAATCTAATTCTCTCAAATAAAGTCAATTGACAGAATGCTCTGCTCACCATATCACTTTAAATTTCCTCACCACTTATAATCTGGAGTTTTATACCTCTGAAGCTGATCTGACCCCAGTTCTCCATTCTGTTAATATCATTGACACCTTCAGAATAAAAGTTTGTAACACACCATTCTTATTAAGAACTCCCGTTCTAAGAATTTATAAAAAAATTAATTGAGGCTAAATCTCTCTTCTAAGTAAATATGTAAAACATATATTGTACATACCTACATTCTTTTCAGGTCTAAAAGCTAAATTTTATAAATTCTTAGAACATGTTTAAACAGCTAAGTGAAGACTATGTGATTATATCTGGTATTGATCCTCTTGTCCCCTGACATATTTCAAATGGAACAATACCTGTGAGCTCTACATTGATTTAATAAATTTAAATTATATTTTGATCAGTATTAAACACGTTTTTAGGTCGTTGAGTGAATGTTTTATAGTTTCATACAACTTTTTCTCGTATTGAATAAGGTACATATTACACAAGAATAAGAAGATGGTATATGTCTCAAAAGCATATCTAGCAAAACATATTACATAGATATTTCAATTTCGGTTTCATTAAAAAAGGTGCTTTTTCTCTAATTCCACAGCAATCGCCGGGTGAGTAGAATTCAACACACATGGTTAGCAGATTCGAGATTCGAGATTCGTCCAGGGAATAATAGAGTTGACGCAATATATCATGCATTTCAAAATGACTGACAAATTAAGCTTTTTATGTTGGTGAAATATAGGCATACATTATATAAATTGCAATTTATACCTTTTTTATTATCATTGCTACACACTTATTAAGGTAGCTTTATATATGTACAGTTTGAAATTGTTTCACTTAGCTTATGTTGTACTAAACATGACTATTCATCTGCGGACCCTATTGCTTCACTCAATTTATTCACAATGCAACTGTAGTATAGCGTCTAAAAACTTTACTTTGTAAAAAATGTCACGGCATTTTCGCTTGTGATACTATTAAAATAAAATAAAATTCAGACAGTATCAGACATATACATATATAGTAAGCATAAGAATAAATCTACATACCTACATTATGCTAATTTAAAAATAGACTGAGTTGGGGATATTGAAATATACATTTGATATATTTTTAATGCACAAGACCAAACATTTAAATAGTTAAGATTGATTGTTGCGCATATTCAAATATACGTTTAATAGATGTATGAAATATCGATGCATGTGAGACTGTGACGAACCACAGTATATAACTATAACAGACTGAAGGGGAGTTGAGAGAAATATTTATTCACAGAAAAGCAACAGAGGTACCTTGCAATACTACTTCCACTATTTCTCCTTCATAGAATCAGTGGGATATTACCACATTAATTTATACTCTATATATACATACACATGTATGCATCTATGTAGATATACACATGCATGTACCAAAAGGGGGTTATCACTGACATTATACAGCTTCAATAAGCAGTATAGTGTAGTACATTTTCCATCTTACGGTACGTCATTCAATCTACCCTCTATCGGCCTATTATTCCAAACCATTTCGCTAACTCCCCTTTACTCCCCAATCTTTCTCTCGCTCCACCTATTCTGATGAAATTTAGAATTATTAAAAAATGAAGTTTTATATTCCGTACGCAATACATAAGCTTTCTCGAGCAATGGCTGTTACATTTTCTCTTTAAAAATATTCTAATTGAGACTGTTGCTCAATAAAAACCCCTTGGCGTTCTTCTCAGCGCCTCTGCATATCTTCTTTTCCCGCGGTAGCAAGAAGCATGTAATGTATAGGTACCTACATACATACGTATTGCCTTTGGTTCACTCGCTGCTCATTCGCTCAATCGTTGTCTTAGTTTGCATGAAGGAACGAAGGGTAGCTCATGTATTTCTTAGATGTGGTAAAACCAGGTATCGCCAATATATGATGCATATATAATAAAAATATTGTTTGTGTTAATTATTATCGCGCGCGGTCGTACAAGACAAGCTGCAGGTAAGTCCCGTTTACTTCCTATGGTATTGTTACTGACTATAACATAAAGCAGGGGATAGATAAATAATATACCTACCTAGACAGTCGAAGAAGAAGAGATACAATGTTATATATGACTGCGGTATACGTCATTATTATTACGATTTTTATAGCATGTATGCGCATGCAGATTTTTGCAGTTAAGGGAAGCGCACAGCAAGGATAGCATATCGTATACACACATATCTACTTCATAGCCCGTTGTCTTTTCCCCTTGAAAAATGTTCAAAAGTGACGTATCACGGCCCTATTGGCCAATTGGATTGGCATCAACAATTCGCCATTCCTTATTATTGTTTTCAGTTAGTAGACTATGCTGTATAATCTATTGCAGACAAAGGCGAAAGTAAAAAAGAAACACAATCGCAAAACAAATGCAGTTGGAGGTTACTTGTCCTTATTTTAGAACTACATATATATGCCTATATATGACCAACATAAATACCTAAATAAGAAATTAATATCAACCATTGCATTTTACAATACCTATCTACTGTTGTGGGTTGAAAACTTGTTGTCATAAGAAATAGTTGGATTCTCGGTTTTATTTCCGTCTGTAGTCTATTGTGGCTCCGACAGTGTTCTGATTGTGACGAAAAGATTAAATGTTATGGTACGTTTTAGCCTTGCCAGTGTTTAATATCGCGGTACGTAACATGCCTTCTACCGGGTCAGTGTGAAGAAACCTGGATACTTTATCTCTTCATTGAATTGAAGACAAGTATTTCTTCATAGCGATCTGTTGCTAACAACTTATTTGGTTCATATCTTGCCCGACAAAAATTGCATGACATGTTTTATATCCTTCGGTAGTTGTATTGATCTGGATTCTCCATTGCACATTTGAAATTGAAATTATTCTGGGATTTTGGTGACTTGATTCATGCTAAACTAAGGTAAGAATCGCTCGGTTATAAATTGGATCAAGCCATATTTTCTCGCTTATATTATAGATAAAATATCGGATAAAGCAAAGTTTACATTTTATGGTTTACATAATCAAATCAAGTTTTTTATTTAATTATTAAATATAAAAATGCGCATGAAATTATTATTTTTCCCAAAATATTAAGGAATATTGATTTAATTATATTGCGTCTATCACACATTTGTATACAATTCTTTATAGACTGTATAATAAGTATGTAAACTGAGAAATCACTTTCTTGACCATCACAATAAACTTATCTATTATAGCTGTCATTAATCAACAAAAGGGGGCCTTCAATGGATATTCCTAAAATAAAGTATTTATAACTTTTAACATTGCCTTTAGTGTCATACATCCAAGATACCTTAACTAGCGCTTGAAAAATGTCCGTAGTCTCAAAATGTATACTTTTTAGTTTCTTTATATAGTGGATTCTTTTAAACTAGTTTTAAAACTGATCATTTTTAGTTTTCCAAAACAGTTCTATTATATATAGCAATGCAAATATCGTAAGCTCTATGGTATTTTAGTTATCTAACCGAAAGAAAATTTTATGAGTATAATGTATATTTATTATTTTTCGATATATAGACACTTTTTGTAAACTACATAATCAGTTTTACTTTGTAATAAGTGCACCTAGATTTTTAACTATGCTTAAATACTAATCAGTCGAGTCATTTTTTGCGTAAAATTATTATCATGCTATAAAAGTTTTACGGTATATGTATAAATACATGGATATTTTTTACCTATATGTACAGAATTTTATGACAGTGTCTGGACGGAAGATGTCAAAAAAGGACTGTCTGAGATTCTGACATAAGGTGTCTCGTATGATTCCAATTTGATGTGTATAATTTTGGTTCAAACTATTTCTTAGAAAATAATGGTGTGGAATAACTATTTAAAAGTTTATGGATATTATATTCTAAAGATAAATAATTATAATCGCGGCTCAAACTTAAATATATATAAAGTAAATATAGAATGTCTGTAAACTTTAATTTTGAAGAAAAATTTGTTTTTATCAATAGATTATACTTTTATTGAGGAACAATATTAGCATATACCTTTGTTATCCGTATACCTTTAAAATAATATGTTAATAACATTTATTTTTTCAAATTTCATGAATTTTACTTTTATATACATATCTATAATCTTGTTTGTATATGTCTGCATTATGTCTGGATTGTTTAAGTACATTGCATACATAATGGTATAGTATAATAAACTGTTTTAATTATTGAAGGTTATATGTTTGATATAGGATACGTTTTACATTGATATTATTTTAATCAGTTGGGTATAATTTGTTTCAAATATTGTTAATTCTTCCTTTAATCAAATTGAAATTTTAATACAAAGATATACCTAACATTTGTTTTCTTCTTGGTATTTACATGCGTGTCATTGCAAAAATGTGTTCAGTATATATGTATCCATTCTGTCCCTTTATTTCCTCTTATTGACTTGTGCTTTTGATATCCCATTTCATAATATAATACTAGGAGCAATTTCGATAAATCAATAGATTGAAAGAAGAAAATTTGATATATAGTTTTATTTCTAGAAGTGGAATTTAGTTAACTATATTATATATATATATATCGATTTGTCAAAAGAACGTATTATTTGTCCCATCGATTGATATTATAATACATTTAAAGGAAGTACATAAATAAAATTCATTAAAACTGACATTGAGAATCAGTATTCACAAGCATTACTTTTATTACATTATACTTATTTTCACTTATACTAAATGACACATAAAATTGGAAATAAATAAAGCAAACCTTAAAAATATAATTCTTATTTATCGATAATATTTATCAAATTTTACGAGAAAAAACAATTAGCTATACGATGATTCTAGAAATAGAAAGATTATAGTTTTTAATCTTTATGTAATAATTTCTGAATTTAAAAAACGAAGAGGCCAGTTCAAATTTGGTTACATGTAATTAATTTTTTTTAACTTTAAAATACAAGTTAAAATACTAATTTTTCAACAAAATTTTAATGTTTTAAAATATATAATATAGTGTCATTTTTATATATAAACTATGCCATATACTGTATTCATTCGTCAATATAATCTGTTTTAATAATGTTAAATATTTTGTTAAATTAAGCTTCTCTCCATTTTCTAAATTTAAATTATTTAGTGCTTAATATTAACCCATATACATTATCTATTAATTAGACCATATATATAAAAATCAATTTAATTTTTAATGAAACTATTAAAATTTCTTTAAAGAAGGGATAGATTTCGATATTTATTAATTGTAAATACCTGATGCAATGGTAATATTAATATGCAATGGTAATTTTTCATTCAACAATTCCAGGTACATATTTATTTCCAGCTTTTAACAATTTAAACATTATGCTCTATTCTTATAAAAGTACAGATTAGCAATCTTACTAATATAACTAACACATTTATAATATATTGGTTCATACATTTTTTTTGCATTTGTGATATACTATCAATATAGTAAAATTCGTACAATTTGTACTTATAATTATTTTTTAGATAATATTCTATATGTAATAAATCGAAAAAATTAATTCTCGTAAATCAATTATATAAATGTATTTCCTTTTTAAGTTGATTAACAAGTTAAAAATTCATTTTATATTATTTTGCATTTGTGAACTAACATAGTTCACACATACCTAAGTATAGCATTATCTATTCTTAGCATATATTATATAGTTGTATATATGTACATAATCATCGTTATATAATATAGGTATATTGAGATATATAAATATAATTATTTTATCCAAATTAATTGAGGGATATTTATTATATAAAAAAATTTGTGACAACATTTATCACTATTATATGTAAGGACACATACGTATTTAAATATGCCTTAAAATACACAAATAATAGTTTCACTTTGCTTATAAGGAAGAATATTTTGTAATTATAGTGCAACGTTATAAGCTCATACAGTGACTATCAGAATTAATTTCTTGTTAAATATATACAGTAGCTAAACTAATTAACTTAAATATAATATATTGACTGTATAGAATTGCGAACGCAGAGATTTATGCTATACAGTTTTTATTAAATTTAGCGCAAAATAGACAATTTTTTTCTATGTCAAACATAACGATAATATCTATATAAAACCTTGACTGAAAATATGCAGATTAGACGATGCGTTATCAATGTCAAGCCAAGAACAAGAGCGTTAGATGAGATGTTAGCTGCTTTATAGTCATTGATGCTAAGGAAAATAGACATATCTTTGACCGTTAATAAATCAGGTTATGTGCATTAAAATACTCATTTTTGAAATCAGCGTAATCGCTAGGCAAATGCACGTAAGTTAAACTTTTAAAAGGGTTTCCAGATTCTTTTTTAAAAGGGGTCAATTTAAATAAATGAATATCTCTTCTTCTTATTAGTATCAACACAAAACAACTGTGTTGTAAAAATGAAAGCCAAAAAACGAGTTCCTCAAAAGCAAAATGTTAAAATAATATTAATGAGGTATAGTTATAAACACTAAAGAAATTTCTATAAAAAAGGTGCCAAGTTTTAATTTTTCAATGCTTTCTGTTAAAATTGCGTAAACATGTAGATCATACATTAGCATATACATATATCAAAACTCAAAAATTAAGAAAAATAAGAAAAACAATTCAGACAGAAATTTGACCATGGAGTATTTACAGAAGTAATAAAAGTCATATGGATATTTATTTGTTAGTTTTTACATAATAAGCAATAATAATAAAGTAAAAAAGAATATTTATACCATTGCCAAGAATATTTTCTTATTTTCTTTCCCTTATGTTTCTGAATTTTCGAGTTTAGATATACATACGTTACTCTATTATATATATATGTTTATGCATTTTTAACATCAAACATTGTAGCAATTAAATATTAGCGCCTTTTTTATATCAATTTCTTCAATGGTTGTACTACATATCATTAATATTCCTTTTGAGTGGCTCGTTTCTTGGCTTTCATTTTTGCGACGCTGTCGTTTTTGTTTTGATATACCTTTTATTCTATGTTTTCATTTAATTAATTCGTTATTTCTTAACAGGTAAATATAGGTTCATCCATAAAAAACCGCGATTTTGAATGTTGAACGTTTTTTACAGATACTAGTTACTATAAGTAGTAAACACATTGAAATGAATATTTATATTGTATTTGCCATTCAACCTTTTTCTAGAACTGCAAACATTGAAAATCTATGGATTAAATAACTCTGTGCATATCACATTAAATTCAAATTTTGATAATTCGATTGGGTACTATTTTAACGTACACAGAAGAAGCAACTCTGATCGTATTAACTTTTTTATTACCGTTTTTGTGAGAAATAAAATCAAAGCCAAGTGAATTCATCCATATCTTGTAACAACATTAGGCGAGAATGTAAAGAGAAAAGAGGTTTCTGCTTGTCCATTCTCTGAAACAACAGATGAAAATATTCAAAGAGTAAAAAAACTAATATAAAATTATCCTTCTGCTTCTGTGCACTATATTTTAGCCTCTTTAGAGATTCCTTAAAACACACCTCATCATCAGGAAGTATTTTCTCTTGAAAAGTACATCTTGGATTCCACATTCTGAAGACCCTAGCGTCAACGTATTCAACCAGCCAACAAACTGATCGACACCTGAAATGGAAATGTGCTTGTATGTCGACAAAAAATGTCTATATTCAGAATAATATATCCATCCAATAAGACAAGTACGTGAGTGGGTTATTATTTTTAATCGTTAATTACTATTATGTTACAGTATTATCATTGCATGTAACTTTCGAGGTGACTATCTATAATAGAATAATTCCCCGTATTTCAACCTGGTGAAACTATGAATGAAGAGAGGTACATAACTTTTATTGAAAGAGCTAAGCAGCTACGGCGACATAATCAACTACCAATCATGCATGACAATGCTCAACCGTACACTATAGTTTTAACTCGACAATTTTTTCAGAATAATGGTATAACTGATGTGGAACAATCTCCATATTCCATAGAATTTTCTGGATAGATATGTATTCAAGAAAGTAGAATTTCACAGAAGAGATATGGCATTCAATTCCATCGCAAATGTCGAAGCATTTTTGAAAGATTTCATGACCAGGAAAATGTCATGCTTCAAATTGAACAGAGATCTTATGAGTTTGTTTTATGATTTAGAGGCGATTGTTGCTGCTGATGGTGACTACCTACAATGTTTCATATAATAATAATATTAATAATAATTGTATATTTATAAACAAACATGCATGAAGTACCATAATGAGAAGCAAGGTACGAGTATAGTTACAAATTAAGTGTAAGTTAAGAATTAACAATTAGGTT
>JAYRBW010060114.1:0-10787 GCA_036023295.1 Invenusta paracnida | reverse complement strand
AATACATAAGTATTAAGTATTTTACTTTAATTAATTATTTTACTTATTAATTTAAGTATTTAATACATTAAAATAAAAACAAAAAATAATTTAACAAAAAATACATAAAAAATGTTAAAAAACATTTAAAAATGCTAAAATAATTTAATGCGGGAAACTTGGAGATTACCCATTATTTGATACCATTTGTAAATTTATAATAATTTTAAACACATTACAATTTGAATAGTCAAAAACTGGATTATTATTTATTTTACAAAGAATTACCAGTCCATCCAAAACTGCTCTGATCCAAAACTGGTTGCCAACATATATAATATAAATATATATACTTATATTGACATTTTTATTATATGGTAATCTAGGTACTAATATATTATATACTTATAATTACAGTCATTATTAAATCTTCAATACAAAAAATATTAAGGTCAAAACTGATCAACCCAGTTTTAGACTATTCAAATTATATTGACTTAAAAATTATTAAATATCTCTAATTTGCATCAGGTAATATTATGATATAATTATGCTAATATTTATATTTTACATTATGAGTAAGTTAACAGAAACAATATTATTAATACTAAAAAAAGTTGAGAACTGTTTTGTTCAAAACTGGTCACCAGCAACTATAATTCATTCAACTCAATATTATTATGTTCTTTTTATTATTATTAATACTTATCATTACTGTTTTTAACTGGCATGGCCATAGGATATCAGCAGTTATGCCACTTTTATAAAATTTATCTATTATTTAATATAATACAAATATTATTAGTAGGTAATTAATCTTGGTAGTTCAGTAAATATATTAAATGAATATATTATTCTAAATACAAATAAAATTTTCATATTTCCAGTGAACTTCTGGATTTGGTAACATATAATCAGCAAAAGTCAATTTATATTACATTATTAGCTTATGACAGTATTACAGTATTAATTCTAACCTTTGTAGATTAATATTTAATTATTTATAGCTTTTAGAAATTAAAAGTCAATTTCTGTATCACTAACTTTAAATTTAAATTCAAATATTATTTAGCACTCATTTACATTAACACACTGGTATAATTATCAATTTTGAGAAATTATTATTAAAAAATTAATTATTTTACTAATAAGAATGTATTAATACAAGTATACTAATATTATAAACATTTTATTGATTTTATTGATTATTATTATTAAATTTAATATAATACATTTTTAAATTATAAGCTCTAGAACTTATTTTACTAGCTGTAACCATCAGCCAGTACTAAACAGTATCAATGGCTATTGTTCATTACATTTAATAGTAATTGTTATAATCATAGATTGTTAAATTAATCTATAATATCAATAGATTTCATCATAGATATAATTAAATAATTTTATATTAACTCTATATAGGTACATTTTAGGCCATCCAATAATGATATAACTTCAAGGCCACTTCTAAAATAATAAATTGAAATAGATATAGTTTTTACAATAGTTTCTCCCTTGTCCTTGTCTTATGATGGAAATATTTTACATGCTAATTAACAGACATAAGTTTAGCCTAAATATATAAATCATACACTAGGTATTAGATTTAAGGATCTTATAAATAACAATTATTTATTTTATTTAAAATTTTAAAGTTATTCAGGATTATGGACAATCAATAAAATATATAAAACTAGGGACTTCAATTAATTAAGCAATATATATATAAATAATAATATATAATCAGTATAGAATATTTATTTTTGCTAATTTATATATCACAAATAATTAATTATCAATAAGTAGCATGATATATCTATCCAGTAATCACTTGACAGTCTGATTTAGTATAATAAATTGTATATAACTATAATCAATATATTTAGATTTATGAGTCTATCATCTATATAATTTAGAACTAGTTCAAAAAATTGAAGATTTATAATACTTTTATGTAATATTGTTATATTCAAATATATATGTCAGATACACTAGTTATCTATGTAAACTGACAAAAATAAATTAATATTATAATTATTACATTTCTCTAAATTATCACTGCTTTTTCTTAATATATATTAAGTTTTATTACGCATTGCATAAAGCAGGTTGATACTTGTACTTAGCAAGTACATTTTCAACTAATTGTACTCATGATTTATATTTTTAATAATATATGCTCTTAAATAAACACTGCTTCTGTATAATTTAAATATAAAATTTTAGTCAAATCAGCTTTTTTCTATACACATATAAATTTGCTTTAAATTAGAAATATGTTTGCAAATAAAGCTTGTTGTCTGATGCTGCTAGAGTTTCACAAATGTTTATTATAACAATTAATTCTTTGCAATCAGCCACTGATTTTTAATATTCAATCCAATAAAATAAGAAAAGCTAACAGAAGCCCACAGCACATGGTTACCAGCCCAAAGTTATTTTTTCTAGAGTTTGTTATTTGAAAAATTATATTAATCAGCACTTAATACTGCAAGTTATATTTTTAACATGGCCAATCATAAGGAACATACATTTATTGAGAACTTTATTTAAAATGCTTGATCATTATGCAATTTGATGTGGTTAACCAGATAACATTTGGTGGTTATTAGTATCGATGATGAAATATATAATGGTGTTAATTTATCAGTTTCATATCTAAATCATTAAATGATTTTTTGTACAGATATTGAAAGATCTTCATGAGCAATTTCTCAGACAGTTTATTTGCATTATCATATGCAGTTTATTATCTAATATGATTTGTATTTTATTATAGGTATCAACTAATATACTGTATTTTGCATGTTATAATTGTTATTATATAAAATGCGCAAGTCTATTTTTTTAAACTTATAATTATGTATAATCTTCTAATATTTAGAAAAGCTGAACTTTTCCTACTTCATTTCATAATTATTTCTTATTCAATTTAATTACTTTTGCAAAAGTTATTATGAAATGCAAACACATTCTAAAAGTGATTGTTATGGTTTTCTTAAAAGTATTTCACATATTTTTTTTACTATTGTAAATTCATAACTAAATTTGAGAAATAATTAGATTTAATAGTTATCACATAATGTGAGTATGTAAAAAACAAATGAGGGCACTTTTGAAAGAAATAAGCAAAATATGAATTATTGTTTCTGCCTGAATTTCATTTGAAATATATTTTAATATAAATGTTTTTGTGATCTATATAAATTTATATAATAATAATAATTACAGACATGAATGTGTTAGATGCAATACCTAAACCCAGGAGTAACTTGATTTGAACACTGGACCACTGGATTGTAAGCCTCAAACACATTCATGTTTGTAATTATTATTATTATAATTTATCCAGCTCGGAGACTGCTTCCAACTTAAATCTATATTAATTTAATTTAATTAATTAATTTATGCAGAATTGTACTATTTTTATAATTTTCTATTGTTTTTCATACACTTTTACAAAATATAATTCAATAGTAGCAACTTAATACTAAACTATATTATGCATCTTAGCTAATATTAAATCATTTTATATTTTCAATTAAAATAATCAAATTTAATAACTAAAACTAGTTAATAGTTACTTTTCCCAACATAATCGATATGCAATATGGTATATTTTAATGGACATGCAGTCTAAAGGCAAGCTTTCAATCACCTGATTGTTGTAATAATAATACTGACATATTTGACTAACTTTGTTCATTTTGACCCTCCACATTTGGCTCACCATCACTAATAGTAGGATTCAAGTTAAAGATTTAAGGATGCTCAGTATACACATATATACAAGTTGGCTTCAATAAGTTCTCAGACATATAAATATAAAAGCAATACCCTCCACAAATAATCTATGTATTTTTATGAAAAATATAACTATCTTAGGATATTGGGGGATTTTTCAAGTTGATATATCCACAATACCTTTCTAATTCAAATTTTTGAAATGTAAGTCAAATTCTGCCAGAAAAATATCAGAAAAGGTAAATTTTACCCTAATTTCCAATAAGTGTAATTTTAATCTACAATTAATAATTTATTTTACTAAAATTTCAATATGAACCTTATACATTCATAAGATATTGTCCATATTAGTCACACAATTTACATCTGATCAAATCTTTTATTGGTTAAAATTACACTTTTTGAAATTTTGAAGTAAAATTGACCTAAACTTTGTCTAAATTTTTATTATAAAGGTTACTGTGGAGATATCGACTTTGAATTTTCACCAATATTTAGATATTTCTATTGTTCATAAAAATGCACAGCTTATATGTGCAGCACATTTCTTTGATATCAATTCTGATAACTTATTGAAGCCCCCATATAACTACTATGTTTAAATGTAAACTGTTATCTATAACTTTAAAGTCTTGTTGAACATTGAATATTAACTAAATATTTATACAAAATATTTACAAAATAAAAAAAACCCTTATATGTAAATATATTTTAAACAAATATATAATGAATTGTTATATTTCAACAAAGATATATAGTGCCTGTAAATTTTCCAGATCAATATATCTGAATATTTTTTGTATATTTTTAAATTTATTTTAGATGTTCAGACTAGAAATTTTAAAAGTATTTTGATTGTAAAGGATTTTATGAGTGATTAGATTAAATCTCTCAAAACACCAAAAGAGTGTCATAGAATAAAAGGGTATCTACTATACTTTGAAGTATTCAAAATTGACAGGTATGATAAAGGAATAGAAATTATGGTTTGAAATATATTCTTATCATGCAATGTGTCAAAAATATAATGTAAGGCATAGATAACTTTCACTGAAATAAAATACCTCATTATAATCATTAATTTTTAGATAATGACATAATGCATCAATATTTGAAAACTCTTATCCAATATTTTATCTCAAATTAACATATTATAGTATGAGAAGACATATTGTAAGAATCAATAATAGAATAGGAGTTTGTTTCCAACATGAATGTTGTGTTGGTGCTCATAGAACACTGTAAAAATAATTTGTATTTTTTTTTTACTTTTTATATTTTACATTTTAAATATATATTTTTTTTTTATAGCTATACTTATGCATACTATTTGATTGCTTTACCTAATTTATGTTAAATATCTATTAAGTCAAAATGTAAAATCTGCAAATACATTAATTCAGCTTTATATTAAAGCTTATAGTATACAACATGTAACAAAACGCATACCTTAAATTTTGATGGAGCAGTGATTTTAGTTTATATTTTGACTATATCCTCACTTTTAAGCGATTTCCTATTCTGATATAAAGGATGACTTTACATATTTTGATAACACAAATAAAATCTGTCAAGAAAAATTGTTCTCACTAGAAAGTAGTGAAAACTTGGGGTTAAGAGTAAACAGGAAAGCTAACTTCAAATGTGTCACTTATCTCATCAAACAAATTTGCCCCTACTAAAAGATGATTCATGACAGTACAGCGTGCTAAAACAGATTATCTATAACTCAATTTAGTTCTTGTTAGATTCATCCATCAGATAATGTTGTAATCATTTACAATAGATCTACTTGACATTAAGCATAACAATTCAGCTTGTAAACTTCTTTTAATGATAATTTTACCAATAATTAATTAACAGACAAACTTAGCTAACGCTTGCATGATTTGTCTGGAATCTACGTTAACTTTACCCACACAATTTACAGTGCAGTAAATTGAAACTATTATTTTTCACTCATTGATACCGAAAATCGTAACCACTTGAATGTCAATATTCTAGTTGATATAAACTTACTCATATTAAAACGAGAGCTGGTAGTCTGCAAACTTTAAGTTTAAAGTCAATATCCTATGACATTTATTTTACCATGGGACTTAGATGTACTAACAATATTAAATTTTGTAGGCACATTGCCTTTTGTTTTGAATTTTGACTCCTTTGGTGATTTTCAAGCTAGGTCTTGTTTTATCTGAAAACTTCTTTATTGTTTCATTATAATTATTCTGACGTGTGAAACCATCCACTTTCTTTAAACTTAAACTTAAATATTGAATATATACGATATCTTTTTACTCCCTTACTCTCGATTTTTGATTGACCAATCAGCGTGCAGTCTGCGATCATCTAGCCAATTAAAGGCAGCCATGTTCTCCAAGAAGGGGAAGAAGCGACCGGAGATCTCAGCCCCACTCGACTTTCAACATCGAGTGCATGCTGACTTCGATCGGGCCGAGCAGAGATTCATTGGACTTCCGCCACAGTGGACGGGAATCGTCAATCCAGAGAATCGATCCAGACAGCCCATTATCGACCCATCTAAGGTTGGAACTCTCTTATAGCTACAATTTGGAGCTGTAACTATTTGTAGAATTGCATTCTTAAAGTTTCTTTAATTATAGCAATAAATTGTAGCTCTTTAAGGAGATTCCCGATTGTTCTGAAAAGCCTTTAAGAAGGGTAATTTATTAAAAAAGAATTTAAATCTCTATTTAATAATGTTAAGAATAAACGATTTTCTTGCTTTCTCTCATGGTTATTTTAAAACTTTGCGATATTAATTTAGCTGTATACAATAATATTTATATTTTTTGTATCCACAGTACATTTATTACTATGTTAATCTAACTGTGTTTTGTTATTTTTAAATTAGAACACTCAAAATAAAGTTTAGTATCCCACAAATATACCGTATTTACAAAAAGAACTTTATGTTTTCCAGTTAGTGTAAATTTCTTTTGTGGATAAGCATTGTGTAGGTGAATTAATTTTTATATGTAAAAGATTCAAACTTTTAGTGACATTCAATTTCAATGTCAAAGTCATTATCAAATTCAGTCTAATTGCTTGTGACTTTTTTATCATATTATCATGGTGTAATGTGATTATTGCCGCAAAAATTCTCGCTTCTAATTGGATGACTGGTCTTATTGGTCAAAGAAAATAACAATTTTAAAAGTGGTGAACAGTCCTATAAACATTTAACTTCATTCGTCTCCTAGGTTACGACAATCATCCACGGTGACTCCACAGGCCGAGTGGCACCATATAACCCCAACAATAACCCACCTCCAAGTCGGCATGGCATCGGGTCTAGCGCGGTGCCCAGTGTCGCTCGCTCCAATTCTCTTCGACAGGAGAGTCCGCCGGTGATGCGCAGACCAGCCTCTTCCAGCAATCACCCCCATATGGGGTCGGCCATCTTGGAAGAGCCGAATGGTGTGGGGGGAGGCGGGGGTCCACCTGCCTACAATGCCTACCAGCAGTACAGACACAGCCAGCCAATAGGGATGGAGGGTGGCAGCAATGGTGCACAGATGGCGAGAATTGGCGCCATGCACGGGATCAACGACGGGCAAATGAGACCACCGGGCTTCAATCCCCCAGCCAATATGGGTCACTATCAAGGGCAGGGAACGCAGGGGGGATTTCGTCCTCAGCAGTACGCCAATGCACCACAGTACGGGGGTCCTGGTCCAACTGGTGATACAGGACGTGAAGAGGTGAGACTTGTTGCGGGGAAGGTTACTGCCATACTACTACCCACGGTCTCAACGCTCAAAAGGCGATAGACATAGAAATATATAATTTAAGTATTCATGCATGATGGTGTGTCCAAAAGGGAAGTGTAGGCATCATAGAAATGAATAGACTACACCGTTAGATCGGAAATTGTGTGAGTAACGGCACCAGTAGAGATATATAGCTTGCTTTAGTTTTAGTCATACAGACTAGGCTCTTTATGTTAAGTATCGATGGTTAGAATGTGCAAACTCAATAGCGCTGCATAACTTGATACAGGCGAGATGCAACAAACGAATTTAAATGATTAATACTACCATGCCTGAGTATTCATCGAAAAATCGAGATTTTAATTGTTATCTACCCGACGTTAAAAAGGGTCTTTTTGCCCTCTGTAACAGTTTTGACTAATGCCCAGTTTTAAATAAAGCTCCCGTTCTTGAGATGTGTATTCATTTGTAAAACTTCTCTTTCCGGTATTTCTTAAAGTATAAATACTACTTTTTTGTTAATACAACTCCGCTAAAACTTCTAATTTCGTCTATTTTAGAATTTAATTATCCAGTAAATAAGTGGAAATAAAGTAGCATGTCGGTATAATTTAAGTTACATCGATTTTAGCCGAATATACATACGTAAATAATAGTAATGTCACTTTATTTACTGTTGCTATATGTTTGGTTATTGACTGCCAGACAACTCCGATTTCTTTTGTTTAAGTTTAGTAGAATTCGAATTAGCTGCTATTCATGCCAGATATGTCATTGAACTTGATTCATGACTACTAAATGGGAGATTTGTTTAGATCGAATGTACGGAACATTGGACGATTAAAGCCTCAATAAGATTGCATCAGGCACAATATTTCCGCTTTGAAAATTATTTGAATTTATTTAAATATTCGTGTTAGAACATTTGTGGGCGTTGTAATACAGCCAGTTATTTTATCGATCTTATTTTATTCGTTCTAGTAATTTTTAATTCATTTAGAGTGTGTAATAGGTACTTAATAGTAATATTGATGATTGTGTCATTCCTAATCAGCTTGACTATAATTCTATGACGTCATTAATCGGCGTTTGCCAGAACTCAGAGTGCTGTGTAGTATTACTTACTGGTGTACATGCAATACTGGACAATTTTCAGTAGTTGAGTTATTTCCCAAGTTAACACATGTTACAGGGTTCCTAGCTTTTCTTTTGGCTTGGCTGGCCTACTTACCTCCGTGATAATGCATTCCCCAAGTAGGTTGCTACCTAATGGTGTTGATAATGCAATCGATATTCAATGTACGTATGAATGGTTAACGGTGTATTTTCCAATTGTTATATATCGTTACATATTATATATATATATATTATAATACAGCTGTTGTTTTCTGCAGCTTTCATGGAAGGTACCCATGAGCGTTTGATAGAGAACTAAATATTTGTGTTATAGCTAACATTTCATTAAATTGGTTCCTAATCTGTAAAGATTGAAACAATTAATGAAGGAATTTTCATGCTATATACTTGCCAATTGCATTATTGGTACTTTTAGAGTACCCCGCCCACTTTTTCTTAAAAAAAAACAAGGTATTATGATATATTAGAATTTCAAAATGTTGTTATACATGCAGTAATAAACATGATATGATATATTCAGGCAATAATGTCAAGCATTTGTTCCAAATTCAAATAAATTAGATTTAAAATAACTTGGTATTTGTTCGGATTCGTCACTTACTGCCACGTTTAATATACATAAATGAAGAAATATGCGTGTCGGAAATCAGATTTACTTGATTTCTATGGTAACCCTGAATCATTCCTACTTTTGGAAGGAATGATTCCTAAAGAGCGACGTCGGAATCGCTAATGACTCCACTTTTGAAAAACGCTCAAATAGTTATGGACCATATTTTGAATTTAATTTTCACATCGCAAACAAAATTATGCCTGGGAAGCCACTCTAGATCGTTAAACTAAACCAGGTGTGAAGTCAATTTGGTTTTAAAGTGTTTCACAGCAAGTCTATAGGTGGTTAGAAATGGAAACAATATTTTGTATGCCCGGGTCTAAAGGGTAAAAGCATAGGGAATACCTGGTCACGCAGTAAAGGTACTAGGCCTGGGCTAAATTTGGATGACTGACAGGGTACGTATAGGGACGAAAATTTCAAATTATAAACGGTTTAGAAAATGCGGTAATCGCCTTCACACTTACATATATGCTCGGATTACTACAATTCTCGGTGGTTGAATTAGTGTTTGTTTCAAGCAATTATTATGAAATTAATATGTATCTTACCCAATGAATTATAGCTCATAGTATGATAAATGTTTTTTGTTCGGAACATATACACCGTTATTTTTAGAAACCATTTAATTATTCTATTGTAAGTTGAGTTTAATATTCTTAGAATTTTTAAATATGCACCTACAATATACATATATTCCTCTATTGTTTGTCTGAATGCATTTCTTTAAAATAGTCAAAGAATTTACTAACAGTCAAATTGCTCTATTATAAAACAGCTTAATTGATTTTGTTCGTTATATTACGAACAGTGTGATCCTTCTATTGTTAACAAATTTGAAATAGTTGACATAATGATTGTTATGTAGGTATTACATCTGCATTGGGATCGCAACTGCAGTAGCTGGATATAACGTGCTTAATCAGCTCAATGCAAATTAACTGAGTTTTATATTGATTAGTAGATCCAGTTAGTAGTTGGGTGTAACCCATAAACGGCTAGAAACACAGCATGAATACTTCCGTTTATGAATGGGACTCAAACTTGCTTTGGAAGAAACACTACAGATTAATATCTAGGACATAGTGACTCTCGTTTCTACTGTTTAACTGGCATTTTGGAATGTAATGTTGATGTAGGTAGGCAACCTACTGTGTAGTTTTGCCTGATTGTACTGTATATATATATAATAGGGTTGGTATGTGCTTTGTTCAGAATGATCGACCACTGCGTCTCATATATTCTGACTGGATTCTGTGTCTCGGAAAAGAAATTTAATACAAGTGTATAATATCTCAGATGGGAGTGTGTCATGCCGTTCTGTAGGGAGGTAATTGGACCAAGGTTTGACCAAGTTCTTTACAATATACGCGGATGAATAGATTTTGATCATATTTTAGCATTTTCTAGGCAAATATCACATTTAAAACTTGATATTAGACATAATTCAAGAACCACAATGTTATTTCCAAGTTTATTGTTGTAAACAAATTCATTAAATTACTTTATTTTTTACTATGCAGTAATCGAATCTTTATGCAATCATTATTTTTACCGTATGGCAGATTATCTGCACTAGT
>JAYRBW010060113.1:10791-31466 GCA_036023295.1 Invenusta paracnida | reverse complement strand
GAAAGAAGGCAGCATCTGCTTAAGAAAAGAGTTGAAGAGAAGGAAAATTGCACTAAGTGCAAAAAGGTGATGAGACCAGCTAGGGTGATCACGGCCTGCAGAGACTGGGATATAATTTTCCATCAGAGTTGTGCTAATATAAAGAGAGGTCTTGGCCTAGGTCAAGACGAAAGAGAAGTCAAGGAAGGCAACTGGGAGTGCAAGGACTGCAAAAGGAAAGTTGCCATCGAAATATCTAAAAGGAAAGAGAGAGAGATAGCCATCAGAGGACCGGAAGAAGTTGGTAGAACTGAGGCGATCAAGGACGAGGGTTGGGTGAAGAAAAGAGAAGAGAAACTAAGGATCCTGCAATGGAATGCTGACGGTATTTGGAGCAACAAGACAGAACTTGAAAGATTTATTAACAAGCGGAAGATTGACATTGTGGTGATCCAGGAAACTAAACTGAACGCTTCCCTCGGCACTCCGCTGTTTAACGGGTATGCAATGATCAGAAAAGACCGTAGAGTTGTGAAAGCGGGAGACGAAATGAAGGGGGGAGGTTTGCTTACTCTTATCAAAGAGGATATTCCATTCAAGAGATTGGAAGGTTGGGGAGACAAGTGGACTGAAGGTATGAGTGTCGGGGTAGATGTGAACAGTGGCGAAAGAATTGTGATCACCAACATTTACAGTCCACCATGCAGAAGAAGACCCGGGGAAATCAGAAATGAAGAGGAAGAAATCACGGAATGACTCAAATGGAGAAGACGGGAATTAATCTTGGTGACTTCAACATGCACAGCGAAAGGTGGGGCACCAGACCCAATAGAAGAGATCGTAGAGTGGAAGAAACGGTTGAATGGTGTGAAGACAATTTCTACAGAATCCTTAACAACGGAGAAGGAGCCAGAAAAGACAGAGAAACAGGAAGGGAGAGTACTCCAGATGTTTCTCTGGCATTCAATTACATGGCTAACAAATGCCACTGGGAGGTGCTGAAAACACTCAGTTCAGACCACTACCCCATTCTAATCGAGTACGGGTGTAAAAGAGCAATCAAGGAAAGTAAGAAACAACTCTCATGGGCCTGGAGAAAAGCTGATTGGGAAAAGTACAGAACAATTATGGAGTTCAGTGAAGAAAGCAACACCAGCATATCCCAAAGTTCTTGATCTGCAGAAAAGGATGGTGGATGTTGCGAAAGAGAGTATTCCTATCAAAACAGCAGGAAAAGAAAACAGACCTTTCTGGGACAACGAACTCACTGAAATTGAAAAAGAAAGAGACAGAGCTAGAAAAAGAAAGGAACTGGAAAGATGGGAGGAAATGAAAGAGGAACTGAATAAGAAGATCACTGACAAAAATAAAGAATTCTGGAGACAATTTGTCGAAATATTTAAAGACGACATCGACGCGAAGAAACTCTGGGAAAGCATCAAATGTCTGTCGACTGATAAGAAAGGGGAAGTATAGGTAATGAAATCATTGAGGTGAACGGCAGAGAGGCCAGAACTGGATGAAGACGACAGATGCAGATTTTGCGGTGAACAACCCGAAAACATCACCCATCTCACAGAAGAATGTCCAGCAATTAAGAACCTTAGAGAAGAGAACAATATCAAAAGTACGAAGGACTTGGTAGAAAACTCGGAGGGCGCAAGGAAGCTCCTACTACACCTTAGGAGCAAACAGTAATTACCCGATCCCAACCCGATTACCTGATTGTAACAAAACAAACAAACAAACAACAACAACAACAAGCAACAGTACCAATAGTACATCAACCCACGCCATTCAATAGACGTTTATTTAAAGACGAGGGAAGGGAGACGACTCATGGATTTATCCAAGTTACCTCATATCTATATGTTTTAACTTTGATGATACCCAGTTATCTCAAGAGACATTTACTAATGCTTCTGCTGTTATGTAAACGTTAACTGTTGTAGTGAGATATCCTGCTTGTTATAACCGAATATATGTTTCTATGGACTTGTTATTTTTACTTATGTTTAGGAGTTTGGGAAATTTTTAGCATACCGGTAGAGAACTCTTAGCATACTTTTGGGAAATAATTTAAGAGCTTAGAGATATTGTTTAGGAATTCATTAATTTTTACAAAATACGATTATATCATAGCTTTACTACTGAAATTTAGACAAGTAGTATATATGCAACTTATGAATAATTGCTGCTCATTTAAATTCTTGGGGTTCCATTTCAACCGGAAGCCAATTTCAGAAACAGGGCGCAATTTTTATTTTGTTAGGAAATGGAGCAGTAGTATGTAAATAGACGCCCACGTTTAATAAGGAGTACTGTGATTGAATTGAAAATGCCATTATCAAAATCTACACAATTAATTATATGGAATCGCTATCTTAACTTGTTTAAATCGGTGTATGTATGCTCACAATAGCCACAGGATTTTCCTGCCAAATGGATTTGGATGACGCGTGAAAGTGGTTTATTTTAATAACCAATCTTTAAAATCCCCAAGCATTTTAAATTTAATTTTGGCGCAATTCCTTGTATTGGCGCCAGCCAGATAGTGAGAGCGTGCTGCTCAAATTAATAAATTGGTATATTGAAAAAAATCAATAAATGTAATTTTCTCGATTTATGATTCTCAGGCTTATCATTGGTTAAAGCCTTACTTGATTTTGTTTGGCCGGTAGGTGGAGGGAAGAGAGGGAGGGGGTCTTTGTTCCAGCGCTCCACTTTCTTTTACTAGTAACTATTAAATGTTAAATATAATATATAAATACCAAATACATATTATATTCGTACATATATTCTATCGTATATTAATTTTATCAAAAGCTCTATAACTAATTGTGTAGACTAACTTAGTACCTACACTTTCATTCAAATACTTTAATTAATTCCTGTACATTAACCGAAAATGTTTCTTTCTAAATACTAAAAACATGGTAAAATACTAAATAATGTACAATATTAGGACTGTTATAATAATAGAAAAATTCAGTAGATTTTGAACATGTAGTTTATCATCTATTATTAAATAAATATTGAAATCATTAACAAAATGTTCTAGATTAACACAGAACAAATATAGTACTTAATAAGATATGATATTAAGATTACAGATAACTATATATATATATATATATATATAGTACTTGAAATAAGCTATCAAGATATGAAGTTATTATATTTAACTACATATATCTACGACAAATGTGATAAAATCATTCGAAAGAAACAAATATGAAAATATCGTCTGCATTAGTTAAATCACGTCAATAATATGTGGTAAAACATGTTTAATTTACAATAATTTTTGTTTCCTATTTGATTGTAGAGAATTAAATTAAAAATAAATCGTATACATATTTTTGTTACTTTCTTTGTTATGGAACATAAAATACAATACAATACAATGCAATACATTAACGACAATGACACATAATTCATATTTTATCTCAATTATCATCACAATAAATATTATACTTAAACGTAATAACTCACAAAATCATTGTTAACTTTGGAAACATTTTAAAATAGTACTTTAGAGATTTTAATACAATTATAAATCTCAATAAGTCAACTAAATACAACAAAATTAATATTTGTATATATTTACTATACAGTTACAAGTGATTGTGATATCTTTAGTATCTTATTACTTAAATGTTTTACTAATTTGAGTTAACACCTTTGCTTTGATAGTTAACACCTTCTCAAAGATAGAAGAACAATTATCGAAGATCTCTAGTTAGTCACCAAGAGTTTATCTCAAACCGAATACATCTTTCTAGAGGTATCCCAGAAAACGATAAATGAAAGACTTTGGGTCACGAGGAGATCATCGGTAAATCGTATTAATGCCATTTGCACTAAATCCGATTTTAGCGAAAGAAAATCCATCGATCCAAATATAGAAAAGGATCCGGAATTATTGCTGCCAGCACACACAACACTCGTTAACGTGAACGCTTCACTGATCACTGATTCTAAAGGATTATCCATTGAGTATCTTCCTACGGAGAACTCTGCCACAACATGGAACACGCTATAGGCGATGTCATTTACAACACAGGCATGGACACGTTCGGGATTAAGAAAAAACAAATTTAAGACAGGTTTTAAGCTAATATCGTGTCAGTGTCTACGGCTCATTATTATTGAATTAAACATCTAAGCATTTTCAGGGAAGTCTTTGAACGCATTCTGCTTAACATGCTACAGATGCATACCGCTTGCATTTACCCAGAATCACCGCGTAGGTTAAGAACATAATGATCCACAATTGACCTTACATTCACTTTAAAGTAGCTAAAGGATCTCGCAAACAATAGTCAAACGATGTACATTGTTTTATCAGCAGGAAAGGTCTCCTCATCCAAACAGGATGTCTATCTCAATTGATCTAATCTAGATAAAGATATCAATAACAAAGACATGCAAGGTATTGGATTAAAATAAGGATGTTTGCTAGTCCAAATACTGTTTCTCATATTTCTCTCTCTACAGTGTTGTCATACGCATTTGATACTGTAGAGGATAATATATACTTGAGTACAAGAAATGGAAGAAATCTTAGACTTTTCAATCTAACAAGAATTAGATCCGAAATAGAGGTTGAACGGGTCTTAATTCGAGACTAGATGTGTACGGGTGATGTTTCAATGACATTAAAGTCTGAGGATGAATTACAAAGATATATAACTCGATTTAACCAATAATATATGCAGAAAATTTTGCTTAACCACCAGTCTTCAGAAAACCGCCATCATGGGACAATATATCAAAAACTCAATCAACATTCGGATTACCGACTATACCTTAGAAGCGGTTCATGAATTTGCATATCTTTGCTCAACAAGCAATAACAACAAGAGTATTGACGCCTAACTAAACCGATTTATAGGCAAAGCATGGACATCGATGTCTCGACTGTCTCGAGGTATGTGAAAATAATATGCCTACCATTCACACCAATATGCCCGTAGGTATATCAGTCATAATATTTTCTCAGTATACTGTTGTAGATTCGGGTGATATTATATATTATTTTTATTAGCTCTTTATTTTATTAATATGTAACTCTATGCCGATAACAGTACTGATTTTAATATATCTTATCTCCTGTGGCATAAACAACCACTGACAATTCAGTGACAAGATATCGTAGGGAAGAAATCGTCTTAAAATGTCCATAACTCCTCGGTGCGTTCACCATGCTCTCCCTATGCCAACTGCGCTGGCTCGGACATATAAATTGAATAAAAAATGGTTGCAACTCCAACGTCATTTTGTACATGGTCAATTGGCAATCGACACCAGATATACTGAAAATCCAATGCTAAGCTACAAAGACGTCAGAAAAATAAATATGAAAAGCTACAGGTATCAGCCTGGAAACTTGGGAGTTTACTGTAGAAGATCGAAGCGTCTGAAGACTGGCTATCAAATCGGGCTCGACATCGGATGGATATCAGAAAAATTATGTGTAGGAGCCAAATAAATACACTGAACAAGAATTAGGACTACAGCAACCCAATAAAACAAATAGGACTTAAACATCGAATTTTTAAAACAGCTGTTTAAAATATCTACAGTCATTATAATGATTTCAAAGGAATAACTTGTGTTTTAATCTGTATCATACATTACCAAACATATTGGAAACAGTAATTAATTTAATTTTAATATACATAGATATAATTAATAATACCCATATACCTATAGTACCTAGGTATATTTTATCGTAAGAAAGTATATAAGCAAATTCATTTTACCTTCTGCTGTTGAATACCGGATATTCATGTTTAAAATGACCATTATAATAACTAAAATATATATAAATAAAGAGTGTCATATATTACAATTCTAGCACTAATATTAATAATTTGGTAAAGCCGATTATAAAATAAAATAAATCAGTATATTCATATTATATATATATCATATTTTACTTACAGTATGGTAAAATAGTCCTTAATAAATGTCTTCCAGTTTCTAGGTGAATACTCATATTAGTGCTGTGTCCATAAAAAATCACTACTACCAAAATTATATTCGTGCGTAATTTACTAAATAAACACTATGGAACACTGTTTTGACATATTTGATGATAATAAAAAATAAACGTTATTGATATTAATTGAATCGATTAAAATTATTAGGTAAGTTATAATATTAGACAATGCGGTACCTTTACATGTCAAATTGATATTTACGTAAAAATTGTATAACACATTTTTCAGAATATTTTTATTCCTAAATTGCATCCTAGAACTGAATTGTTGAGCATGTATCTAAAGTTGTGTCACCTTTTATAATCCTTATTATTGTACTAAATATATAGGCACATATTTGTGTGTTAATTAATCAGGTTAGAGTTTTTATTAAAACATCAATTTCCACATCAATGATATATATATACATATATATGCGTATGTATATACATATGTACATATAATTATGTAAATATATGTAATAAGTATACGTTTTATACTGTATCTATTACCTTTTAAAAATATTTTAATTTTGTCGAAGATAGAGTTTATTTATAATATGTTTGGAATGATTGATCATAATAGCTATATGATTCAATATATAAAATTTCTTTCAATTTTTTTTCTAAATACATGTTATATAGATTTCTTTGATATATATTTTCAGAATTTTCAGCAATTCCCAGCAATATTTCGACCATAAAATCAGTGTATTTAGTATTTTTCAAAAATATGTCAAATAATTTTACGAAAGACATCATTAAGTCAGAATTTACACTGAAAGAATAATAATTTTCTAATAATCAAAATGTAAAATCGTCGTTATGGTTATTATCTCCTGCATGATTTATTTATTCTATGGTGTATATTAGAGTTCCTCTTTCACTCTATTCGGCACAAATAAATGAAATTAAAAGTCAGTAATGTATTTGACCTGATTCTTACAAATAAAAGATAATGAATTAGCTTGCAAATCACATAAGATTAGAATACTGTACACTATATAAAAAATATTTAGGTACATCTTTTACAATCTTTTAATATAGTATACATAATAGAGTAATAGATATATTATTATTCGATATACCTAGTATACCTATAATAGGTACCTATATACGTTGAATATATATCTGATGACTGATAAAATTTTCCTTTAACTGTTTGTTAAATGATAATTCTGTTAAAGTTTATATTTTTGCATTATTCAGTACTACGTGTAACATTGTTATAGCCATTTTTATATTTCCAATGATTTACAGACCAGAAATTATGCTAATAAAGAAAACATATAATTATAACAAGTTATAATTAAATAGACAGCTAATTATATGCCATGAATAGAATGTCATCTTAGCTACTTTAAGCGAGAACAGTTTTAATTAAATTAGTTTCCAAAGATATATAAACATCTTAAAAAACAGATATTATTTTGAAATAACACAATATTCAATAATATATATATGCATGTATATAAAACCTAAGTGTGTATAATATTCGTGATTCAAAAAAATAGTTTCCATCCTTTTAAATGTTAAGTTGTTATAAAATTTAAGATTTCACAAAATGCATAATAGTTGTTGCATAATCGTTTTATCTTTAACATTGACATAGTAATTTTATTGTATACTAAAAATAAATATATATTTCATAATATGTAAAGCAATAATACAAATACTTGTTAAATACAATATTTGTTGAAACTAACTATTTCATTATTTATTATTTATACGTCTCATTTTGAAATCGTTACCGTACGAACAATACTTTATCTATTTAAGCAGAATTTACAACTTTCTTGCAATATTTTTGTATTTATAATCAATGTAGTTTATCTGAAAAATGGCAGAAGACTATTCACCTAGACAAGATTATTCCAAACGTCAATCTAAAGAAGAATCCACATTTTGTATTTTACCATATGATAGAAAAGTTCCAGAGTATGTTTCAATTTCTCCACTATTACTAATAATAATATATTAAATACTATTTAATTATTAAGGCCTTATTCTATTATTGTGTAAATTTTATGAGACTGACAGTAAAGTTATATTTAAATTTATTTTCATACCATATTTTATATTGTATATAACAATTCCTGACACTTATTCTGGTCATATAAAATCCCAGTTTCTTGAAATTGGACCAAGTCATATGACTCCATCAAATGTCTGCATAAATAAAGGAATATGATCAAAAAGAAAGCAAAGCTCTTGGATCTCATTGGCCTGAGCTATGACATCATCAATTTCTTAATTCTGACATTTAATCTCATCTTTCACTAAAATTAGACAAAATCATATACTATTCCATAAATAACTAAAGAAATAAGAGAACATGAACCAAAAGAGAGCTATAAGTTCTATGATATTATTAGTCTAAAATATTATATTATAAAATTTATGATTTAATCTTAGTTTGTTCAAATCTGCTTCCCTAGCCTCTTTGCTGTCATCTATACAATTATTTTAGGTCACATGACTTAATCTGATTTTAAATTGCCAAAAATCTTGGCAAGATTAAGTATTACACTCTTCAAATTAATAACATATGACTCAAACTGATAATATCGCAGAGTTTAACTCTCTTTTTACTTATCTTTATTTTATCTGTATGGTCATTTTAAGGAATCATATATGTATGTTTATAGGATTTTAGAATGCTGATATTAAGTATTAGCATAATTATTACTATTAGAAAATATATTAATATATCTAATTTTATTTATGTATTTAACTATAATAATATCATTAGCATTAGAAAAGTAGAAACAATTATTTATCTATCCAGCTATTAAAGAATACTTGAAATATTTTTGTCTAATAAACTCATTTTTTAATAATTTTTATAAAAATATTCAGTAAATACTTCTTTTAATTGAGATTGATTCATATTATATTTAACCAGAGACTGCCTCTGAGAACCACTCTCTTATCTAAAACAATTGATTAGATTACATAAATATCATAGATTACAAAGTGAAATCTGCTATTTAAAATAAAGAATAAAACAAAAGCAAAACTAAATGATAATTTATATAAATATTAATTTATTATATTTAGTATAATAATTAGATAAATTTTATTTTAATTAACCTTCTATTTAGATCTTATATAAATAATTAAAGATAGGAAATTTTTTTAATTAAAATAATGGAAAAGCTTTTCCAAATGATTTTTAAATAATAATAATTTTATTTCCAAATTTTTAATAATTAAAATTAAATAAATATTTTTAAAAATTATAAAATCATGTTTGAAACCTTATTTAGGTCAATTAGTTTACTTTATTTATTTTTGGTAGTATTGTTTCATGTTTTATATTTATTTTTAAATTGGGTTCACATAATTTTATAATTTTATTCTAATTCATTAATATTATTAATATTTTAATATTAATTCTAAACCCTTGTCCTTGAACAGCTAAGGAAAATGATTAAATCTGGCCATCCATTTCCTCACTTGGTGCCCCCAATTCAAGAAGAAATGAGCCAAAGATGCACCAGACAGTCTAATAATCTTAGAATCCCACAACATTGACTGACTTGACTCTAAGTGGGAAATTGTTTATACTCACAGCTTTTAAGGTTTACAACCATGCAGCCATATGACTGCCATGTAAAGTACAAATACTTTACTGTTATCTGGCAATAAACTTATTTTCTCTCTCTCTCTCTCATGTTCAGTTTTAAATATAATATAATTCTTTTATATATTTAATACTTAAAAAAAGGAATATTTTCTAAACAACTAATTTTAAACATCAATTATTTAAAATTACCCTTTACTAATATAATAGAAAAAATATATATTAACTTTAATATTTAGTTTTAATTAATAATACATTAATATATATATGTATTTTACAGTATAAAGTAATATATATTTATAAAACAGTTTTGATCCATTTTCATATATTTTTTATATATATGAATAAATAAGTTCATATATATGCAATTTATGCCATAAAGAGTCATGTACATGCCTCAAATATAATGTGTTGCAAAGTAAACTTTATTTAATATTTATTGCTACCATGACTAAATATAAGTCTATCACATATTATAGCCAATTTAGATTACATATCATACATAAAAAATGGCTTTTATATAATTATTCAATTACTATATGGCCAATTATCATCATTAACATCAAATAGAACATTGGCTCATATTATTTTCTTTTATAACCATGTCTGATTCCTATAAAATAAATAATTACTAATTTTACCAATGTTAAACTTAATGTCAGTTTAGAAGCACTTTTTATAATTTCAAATTTCAACATAGAGATTGCTGTTAATTAAGGTGGTATATTTGTGAATTATCATAAGCCAAAAACAGTAAATATATTTTGAAGTCTTCTAAGCAGACATTACATTTAACATTGGTAAAATGTTAAAATATACCCTTGCCGTAATTACCTGCAATCTCTACTTTGATATTTGTACTGAAGCTTTTTTGCCTCTATATCTTCACAAATTTATGTGTTACTATGGCTTTCACAGGTTTTATATTTGGATCCCATTTAGAATGTTTAAACTTTCTATTGGGGTATCCTGAGACTAAAGAAATTTATTTATTGTGAGAATCCACTGTTGTTTGCAATACTAAAATTACTAAATAATACACAGATAAATGCCACAAAGACATATAAAAATAGGTACAAAATGTTTACTTAAAAAAGATACTACCATATATTGTAATCTAAAGAATTTTCAAGTGTTTGAGAATTTACCATTTTAAAATAACAAAGGTATTTTAAGGGAGTAGAGGGTATCTCATGATAATATTTTTATATTAAATCTTCTTGATGCATAATGCAACATTAAAATTTAAAAACACTTTTTTTACTAGTTTGGGTTTTCAAAATATTTTTACACTATTAATAAAAATATATAGTGTTTAATTTAATCATATTAAAAAATATATTTTTTGTCTGAAATGCCAATATATTTCTAACTATTTTTACTTTATGTAGCAATAAAAATAATTTTAATTATATACATTTTACTTTTGTATATCATACTTTGATATATGAAAAGGGTGTTCTGAAATTTTTAAATGCTTTTGAAATCTACCATATTAATAAGAAAAATTATGTATTGAAATAATTTTGTTAATCTTTGCTTCTTAGTAAAATTAGAACTAACACTATTGACTTATAACATAATTTTAAATTATAATATATATTCATAACAACTAAATTTCATATTTATGTTATATGTATCTAACTAAATAAAAGGCACATTTTAAAAAGTGTTTATTTTTTATTCAACAAGGGTAATATGATTTGAAAAAATATGATTCTGTTAATTACTGGAAGGTACCATAGATCTATTATTGTCTTTAACGAGTTATTTTCCTAATAGTAAGCATCAAAGTGCTTGCAACCAATAACACAAATAAAATGCGACACTGACTTTTCACAATAAGATGACAATTTAGCAAGTGGTAAATTAGTGAATAATAGTTTTTTAGGCACAATAAAAATCATTATTTATAATCAATAGTCATTATAATTAATTGAATCCATATATATAATATGCATTTGCTTTAATGAATAGTCACATTCTTTTTATACATTTGCTGTTTTATTTGCTATATATATTTGTTTGATGTGTATATTAATAATAATTAGCAAGTTACTACAGGTACTTTTATTTTGCTATTGTATTTTATTTACTGATATAATGTGTATAATACTTGCTTATTATATAAATCTATATTCTATATCGATGACTTTGGTTTGATTAAAAACATTAAATACAACAAGAAAGGTCGATGGAGTAACTTGTCATCTCCTAATATAACCATTATCCAATTAGAATGCAATAAACCTGTCAATAGATGCTACTAGGTGCTGACTTTTTCGTTTGATAAATTGACTTGTTCACTTAAAACTACAGTAAACGTTTTTAATTTAATTCCTTTGTTTTAAAACATAGAAGTGTTTTAGGAATATATATTTATAATCAAGAGCATTATTTGTTTAAAACTACCTCTCCATAATGATATATTCTAATGCTATATTTTTCTTTTAACATTATGTGGCTTTTCTGTGTTGTACGTGGGTTTTTGTATTATATATTATCCATATTGTCAGTTTAAGCCATTCAATATTACCAGAAATAATTCTGTACGTTTTTTATATACTTCTAATTTATTCACTGTTTGTATTTCATTATTTGAAATATTATTTCATTAAAATAACAATGCTTATTATTGTTTTCAAATATATATATATATTTAAAATAAATAGTAAACTTGTTAAATATATAAAATAACAAATTTGTTGTTTAAGCCTGTTATATAAAAATAGCCTTTCTCCTGTTACAAGAACATTAAAAAACAAATTATAACTTATTTTATAACTCGCATAATTAGTATTTTTGAATTTAATTTAACTCGTGTATTATTTATTAAAATTGATATTTTTCAAAGATTCTATCAAATTGGTATTCCTATCGTTAAACCAGTTTGACTGACTGTTTAAACTTTAAAATGTCAAGAAGTTTCCGATGTTATCTCGACAGCTTTGAAATCTATTTTACAAATGTGGTTTTGTTTAGAAACTCATACTGATTTGAACCAGGCAGACCTTGACGAATTTGATTGAAACGGTTCAATCCAAGCAATTTGTAAAATGACTTATTGATTAAGGGTGAAATGCGAAAACCATCCTAACTCGAGGAGCTCCTACTAATCTTTGAGGAGTTCATCATTGATTTTTAAATTAATACAAATAAAACGAATCTTCTTAAAACAACAATAAAAGTGAATTAAAATCTTATTTAGGTCAGTTAGTTTATTTATAATCATGTGATAGTGTAGTTTCGTTTTTTACTTAATTATTTTCAAATTAGAGGAATTCCTCGAGATTTGGTGGAGTTTAGGACAGCTTTCGCATTCCAGCCTAAGGCGTTTATTTTTTGTTGTGTTAATTAATATGAATATAAATGTATATATACTTTTTTAAATCACAGGAATTCAATTAAACTTATTTCGCTGATGATTGAACTAACTTATTCAGTCTTTATAAAAGTGTATTTGTATTTAAGTGTAATATTTATTTGTTCCACGAATCCCCATCTTTGCGCCTCATTTCTACTCCTGAAGATATTTGCAGCAGTCAATTCTCAAGTATTGATTGTATATTTAAGTATATATGCACATAGCCACAGGTGTGTATCTTTTCGTAAATCAAAGTATATGTAAATGTACACGTAAATATATAGGAGTCTGTGTACCCTGAGGAGAATAACTCTTTAATGGAACGCAATAATAGTATTTAAATATCATTACATCTATGATTACTTCGTTATAAAACTGAGCATTTTAATTAAGGACCCCTGTGTGCTATCATGTACATACATATTTATAAAAGTTAGGATTGATATACACTAATTGAAACACTATCCAGATAAGTAATGTTGTAACCCTTAAGGACTGTAGAATTCTTGATTGAAGCGACACATTTCTATGTAAGTGAGAAAAAAAAATGATATACGCATTTCTATTTCATTTTAAAGATTTTACTTTGTAATACTTTCTCACAATTTACTTGAGTGATGTGACTGTTGCAATGCTTGTAACATTTAATAATGAAGCACAATTTATCTGTGAACTTTGTTTACCATGTTTACCATTATATCTATATAATAACTACAGTATATAGCCCGGATTGTTGCATTTATACTGCTCAAATTCATTCGACACATTTATTGTAAAATTCACATACATATATTGTCCTTCTTTATAATTGTTCTTTGCTCCGCTGTACCTTCCTAGCTAGAATATAGGATGAAAATGCATAAAAGAATATTATATACTCCGGGGAGGTGTAGAGAAGGAACAGGGGGTTGCATGATTGCACCATCGATTCAATTTCGTAGTTCACTATTCATAAATATTATCGGTTAACAAGTCGGAGATGAACACACTTGTTTCCTCTTTAGTTTGATTTAAGCATCAAAAGGGGTATTTTTCTTCTTTTCGTCCTCTTCTTTAATTAGGAATATGTAAGTAATTATACCGAGGATTTTCATAAATTTTGTAGTCCATACTTATATGTATATGCGAATAATTGCATACATATGCTATACATTCTATTGTACAAGTTATTGTTTTTGTTTTTTACTATTTATGTATGTGCCTATATATTATTAAATGCATCGTCTGTTTATGCAACAATGAAGGCCACTTTCCTAAGGATCTAAAAAGTCGAAAGTTCACATTATGTATGTCTCGTCAATACATATATACTGCATTTGATTGTTCACTGTTTAGGTGTAATTTTCTTAAGAGTTCTATTTTAATGAGAAGAGCTTGATGAAAAAGCGGTTTTTAATACATTTTTTACGAAAATATTTCTCATTATATGGCGCTTCGTTAATATTATATATAATGTATAAAGGATTTAGGGAGATTTTTAATTTTTGTACGCATAACATTGAAGATTTTTGCTATCAAATATAATTCAACGGTATATATATATACTGTTTTAAATATTTATGTTTTTTATACATATATATAACATTAAGTTTAAAAGTAACGCCAAGCCAATTTTAACAATTAATATATACTCTAGATTTTGTCTAATATAATAATCTGTATTATAAGGCACACACTTTTAATAACAAAACGTCTTCGTTATTTACATGCATTTTAATTTATATATTCCTTTTCAGTGTTTATTTTAAACGTGGTTACTTAACTATTTAATTTTCTGTATATGAGAGTTCATTTAATTTTATTTCAATTATTTGGTATAAGTGTAAATTTACTGCTTACTGTATGTATTCATATTGATAAGTTGAAAATACACTCCCATAGAATCACTCATGTTACATTTCTATGATTGTATAGTAGGGGGTAGTGTTTAAAAAGTACCATACGGGAGACGCGTAGTTTATCTATAGTATATTGTTTAACAGGAATAATACAACTTTTATTATTTAATTCAGTCAAATCGAAAATGACAAGTTAATATTATAATAGTGCTATGATTGGCTTTACATTAAATGAATGCTTATACAGATCGAATGTATATATCTGAATGTTACAGATCGGTGCAGTTCTCAAAAAATGTTTGAATAGTATTAAACTTTTTGTGGCAATTCGCTCGTTAATGCTTCATACTATTAAATTGTTCTGACGCTCTGCACATCATAAGATACGTTAGGTGTAGATAGGCCACTAGAACTTACAATCACACGACGGAGCATCTGAAGATTATCATTATTATGCAAACAAGCACTATCTATGTAAAAAGATGCATACTTGCTTCGTGAAATAGTTATAACAATTTATTATTATTTTAAGATTATAACTGCACAGATGATAACAATTTGGAAGATGTACCATAATCACTTTAAAAGTGTGGAATTTACTTGCAGTTTGAAATCATTTAGACCCGCCCTTCACTTACCTAATTCAACATACAATGTAAAAGTAATTATCTTGAGTACTCGTAGTAGTACAACTATGTCATACAGCTCATGTGATATTTATCTATAATCCAATATGTGGGTGTGGTAAGATTATATAGTTTTTAAAGATTTTGCGTAAATTTATATCAGTAATATATTTACAATTTTCATGCCCAATGTTTAGCTGTCAACTTGTTGTTTTATAGATTTGTCCAGTAACTATAATAACTTTTTATTTTTATTTCGTTTTTTCTCTTAGGAAGGACAAATATCAGGGGGAAATATTTAGGTGTGGTCGTATATTGCTTAGAAATAGTTTTTTGCATGCATGCTTACCTTACGTATCTAAATAAATGTATAGGAGGTGCGTATATTTTAATTATTATTTCAAAGTTTTATAATACATGGTCACATTTTTTCCTTTTAAAAACAGGTACATGCTATTGAAATGTTGTTTGACATCTGAGAGAGTCTTGAAGATTCGTATTATCATTCTTAATAGCATTTATGTCTTTGGTTTCGTTAGCTTTAATTTTATAGTCTGCTTAACTTATAATCAAACAATTGTATGTATGATACATCTCAATGTCATATTTCTCAGAAATTCTGTTTTTGTAGTTAGAAATTGATACGTTGGTAAATAGAATTGTTTAGCAAGCAAAGTATCGGTATATATTTATTTTAATTGATTCCCGGTATTGTATAAACTCTTATTTTACCGTAATATCAATATTATTCATCCATTATTTTTATCTGAATTATCTGTAAGAACAAACTAATAGAAGATCTGAAAAAAATGACATTTAGTTTTTCAAAAATGGTTATTGAATTTGTCCAAGGAAGTATTATATAATATCCCATTTTTTAAGAAAATCAAAACATATATATTCACATTTTACATTAACTGCATAAATATTATTACATACTTATCACTTTTTTGTAATACATCTGTGTTTATTTGTGTTATTTTCAAGAAACAAACATTCCGTTAACAACTCGATATTGAATTAAAAATATACACTAAATACCAAAAAGAAGGAGAAAATTTGCAAAATTCCTTTTAACAATATAAATCAGGACATCCTTTTATTTATTAATTAAGTGTTACGCTCCCTAATATTTTTTAACGATGATTTTATTAATTGACTATATTAAAAACAAATGAGAGTCTATATATCTGAATGTTTAGACATCTATGGTGCGTGAATTTGAATGGCACGCAGTGTATATTAGATAAGCCATGTTGTAAAACTGTGAACATGCACAAATTTTGAGTGAGTTACAATTACGGACATAAGAATCCTAAGATTAGAATAGGTAAAAACTTAGCGTTACCCGAGATTAAAATGCGTCCTTATTTATCCGTTAATTTAAATTGATGTTATGAGATTTATATGAACATATTAAAAGGCCATAAACTACTTTTATATTTCAGTCTATAGATAAATGTTTGATTAAAATGTTTTAGCAGCTCTACCTCATAAAATACTGCATCCGGAATCCGCTGTAATTCTATGTACGCCGTCGACTGCTCATCAATTATTGTGAGCTATTATACCTTGTCTTGTATATCCTCACAAAAACCGAGGATTATCACCAATTTAATTAGAGGATTCCAATAGTTAAATTGAAAAATTAATTTTAAATGAACAATCGTCCCCCTAAATTAATTAATTATTAGCTAGATTATTATCAGATAAATTTTGAAATTGCTTTCAGGGTTTTCAATTCAGATGGCCAATTCTTCGAGAAATTTTCGCATCTTATGTTATCGCGCCAGAGAAGAAAAATCGCTCAAGTGAGTCTATTTTACATAATTTTTGGGAAATGGAGCTGTTCTCTCATTTCCTTCAACTTAATCTGCTTCTTGAGGATTTCAAAATATCTTACAGATGTACAATTTGCACACTATTTAATGACAGATATAGGTATTTTTCTTTTTAATACAATTGAATACTTTGTAAATGAGCCCCGTAAATTATTTGAATGAAATTACTATTGATAAAAAATTAAACAATCCTGAAATTGTCAATATGTCCTGCTTACTGTGATTTTGTTGACTGGTTTCACGCGAAAGCCCTCTGATAAGTAGTTAGTTATGCTTCATATATTGACATTTTTATTTAGAACATTTTTGGGTTCTAATTTTATCAATTTGAACTGCGTACCATTCAATTGTTTTTAATGTGATTTTTACACTACACTTTTAAAATTACATAGACATGTGTACATATAAAGAGTATTAAAATATACTTTTTTGCTAAAAAATGTCCACCAAACGTGCTAAATGTCTGAATTACGACAAAATAATGTAATAAGTCTATCGCCCCCTCTCCCTCCGTTCATCCAGAGGTACACGGAAGAACTTGGAGTCAGCTCATGGACTCTTCGGGAAATGGAGTTCACTACGGAACAGCCCAACAGTCAGCTCCAGAAAGAGGAGGTATAACTGTGCTAGAAAGTGCGAAATTATCCCCGTAGATCAAAACGAATCATTAGTTTCTTTGAATTTTACATTCGTAATTACAATCATCCACGAATATACATGTTGCAAACATGTCGTAAATAATTCTTCGTCACTTCGTAGAAAATAACGCATTTGAAGTATTCTGGATGCTTTCATTTAAGTATACATTGATGCCCTTTTATCAATTTGTTTAATGAGTAATATAAAAAAAGAAGTTTTTTATGATCTATTCACATTTTGCATGCATTAAAATCGTAATAAACATGCATTAGAATGTCTGAAAAAGTAGTTTGTGTGTCTGATCTATTATTATAATTTTAATGAACTGCTATGAACAGACAGTAAATTATTTCATTATAGCTTGACTTGCAATTATTTTTGTTTGTGCGTTTTTGTTCATGTAACTTCAGCCATGAACACTTATAATTGTATTCTCATATTTTTCTCTTACTTTAGATAATTAAACCCTTGTTAATGATAGCAAAATGGGACAAGGAATATACTAAAGAAATACTGAGACGCATATATACAACCGCTAATAACATATGTTAAATTTGACAAAATCAGTTAGACGGAAATTAGTTTTAATTGAATTAGATTTTACATTTTAAAATCTTTGCCACCCTCTCTTTTATATTTGAAAAATAAATATTGTCATTTTTAATTCTATTGGTTTCCGACTTACTTCAGTTACATAGCTGAATTTTATTTTCTGGATTATCGATTTTGTGCAAAATGCTTGACTTTAAGTGTGTTTTCAAAATATTGTATGTGAATTGTTCGCATAAATGTTTGGCTATTTAACATTTTTTATTTACATATTTCTTCTTATTTTCTTATAGTTTCTTAGAAACACATAAGTGTTATGATGTTGGATAAATAAATAATTTTATGGCAAATGTTTTAATCTGTTGTTATTTAACCAAATGTAAGTAAAGTTTTCTAATAATTTGGAACACTATTTATGGAGATGGATACTCTTCACATCAGTAAATATACACATATGTGTGTGATAATATATAGAAACTAGTTTCATTTCATCCTACTTAGTCAGTGGGACTTAGCGAGGACATCGATACCCGTGTTATCGTTTCATACGCGATCTAGCATGGGTTATTCATAGTTCCAAAAGTATGAGGCCCTTTTTTTATACTTCACTAATTACTATAAATGTTGCCAGCATATTATTCCTTTGTGCCTACATACAACTGCATATTGACAGTGATTCAAGGTATCTACAGGGCTAAGCTGCGTTTTAACGAGGATTGTAAAAAGATTTCCACACTTTGCATTTACTTAATGCTATTAAGCTTGCATATGTATATTATGTTTGTATATTTATTATTGTTATACGCGTTTTTATATTATTTCTATTAAATTTCTATGCGTTATTTTGTTCTTGAATTTGTCTAAATTTTATGTAAAGAACGTATCAGTCACCTTTGTTATAATGTGTTAGTATATTATACTGGTAAATCACGTTGCATCATTTACATATTTCCATTAAAGCTTTTCTTACACGCTTCTTCTGTTAAAAATATTTATTTAAAGAACTTCAAGTTTTACATATTATCATACAGTATGCATCATGAGTTACTAAGAAATCTTTTATTTCATAACGTTTATGTATACATGCAGAACATGACGCATATTAACTTATAATACAATTATTTAAGTAATATATTAAACATAAAATTATGCGTAATATATAATTTATTGCATACATTTACTAGATAAATGTCATTCGGAGGAGACCGTTATATTTAATATATAATAAAAACAGATGAATGTTCTGTTATTTATTCTTTTAAGACATTTATCTGTAGCTTTAATATTCCTTACTTTCTGAGCCCTGATATCATGCTTTATGATGCCCCATAAAAGGATGTGAAATCTTATGAATGTAGAGGAATGGGCGAGGGCAAATTTTTTCCTCCAACAATTTGCCAAACGTGCGTTCAAAAATGGACGTGTATGTAACGCCGTCTATGCAGGTGCTTTGTCTTTCTCGAAATGGGATGCATGTAAATGCCTTTCCGATGAGGTTCTAATAAAAATACGTAGTACAACGTATGACGCATACTGCACCCCCTATTGAACATTTATTATGTTGGGCTCAATTTATAATATATATATATTTTTTTTTGTGCTATATAAATTATATAGATACGTTTATTCTTAATGAATAAACTGCAATGTTTTTACACTTGATATTTTCATGTTGAAAGAAATTCTAACACAAATATCCTTAAAGTACATTAGTTTGTGTTTTTAGTGTTTCACTACTTTATCGCGTGCATTATAATTGCAATACAATTTGAACCCTTCAATATACACTACTTTTACCCATTTTATGTAAATTACAAAAAAGTGAATAATCTTGGAAGCGGGTCCCATAATATGTTCTACTAACTAAGATGTGTTATTAGAATTCTGCTGTTAGCAAATTATAGCGTTTGCTGTGGTTTAATTGATTTGAAACATTTTTTTCTTAACATACTAATTATAATTTCTTTTTAAAATTTAAGGCTATTACAACATGCCATTTGAATGTGATCAAACTCAGTCAGTATCGAATATGTAGTAATAGAAAAATCGAAGTGTCATTCGTACACAGGCATAGACTTTGTACTAATTTATAAATTCTCGTAAATGTTTTCGAACATATCAAATAATTTTGAAGTCTCTATCATTCTCCTCACTTTGAAAATTTTCAGTATGAGTCTCTCTATGTGGAGGTGCTCTACACAATCAAACACCAAATTAGCAGTCGATCTGACGATAGCACATCCGGTCAAGTCATTCCGCATCAAGAG
>JAYRBW010060113.1:0-10781 GCA_036023295.1 Invenusta paracnida | reverse complement strand
GAGCTTTACTCATTCGCAAGAGATGCTTTCGGTATATCTACCGACGACCACACAAGACTCGTCGTTCGAGCTGGAACGGAAAAGGTTCTGTCAACATTGATGTCGTCCATTTATTGTTTATTTATGTACATCGATAAATCATATTTTTAAATATTTTCCTACTGTTTCTACCCTAAAAACAAGTCAAAATTAGAATTTTTATATATTGTATGTACTAACATTTTTTGATTGATTTGTATAAAAGGGACACATTTGTTAAACAAATATGGCTAATGATGATGATCTATGATCTCAGAGTGGGATGTCTTTTCTTAATCGATCTACTACTGCCTTCCATCGGATTGTAAGTTTTTCTGATAAAAGCACTGAGGAGTTGATTTTTCGCCTTCTAGATTTAAAGTTTTTGATTGTTCAAATCGTCTGTTTTCACTCACAGCATTATTGTCTTCTTCAGAATACTGCCATTCCTGCGTGCCACATGGCTACAATAAATGAATTGAGTTTTCGTTGTCGGGCCCAGAAAGCTGAAGTCCCCAATTTAATTAAATATATTTATATGTGTTCGTCTTTCTCTCAGATGAGATCCCAAGCAATGTCCTCCATTCACGCGGAGTAAGAATGCGTGCGCAATTGCTTTTCTTTCACTCGTCTTCCTAGTCCAAGATCTTTCGCCGCATCTATCTATTTAGACAAAACATGGTTTTGCACACCACCTTTTATGTCTGCTTGAGTCATCTGGTTTTCCATAATATCCTGCTGTTGGCCATACTAGTGAATGGGTGAAATTCTTCTGTCGATATCTTCCGACAATCCTCGTTTGTATTATTACTTTTAAAATTTTATATACCATATTTGGATAAAACTCGTATTCCATTAAAGAATAGAATATTGCGAATCGGAAAATATGCATTCATAGATTTCGTTGTTCTTTGAAAACACGTCCAGTTTTTGGCATTCGTAAATTGTTGAAACAGTTTGTCGAAAGCACAAGAAGAACACTTCGGAAATATCAAAAAAGAGTGGGTTGGTACCAGGGATTTTCTTTCGAGGAACATCTTCTGGCCAGTAAAGGTTACATGCACCCTTGGTTTTCGTATTTTTTACTTAAAACATAGGTATCATGTAAAATTCTATTTATTCAAATTATTTATTTTGTTAATGGAAAAGTAAAAGTAGAATTTGTATCGAAATGTTATGTGTATTTTATTAGACTAAATTGTCGCACCATATTTGTAAATTATATAGATTAAAAATGAAATCACTCGTGGAAACATCTTACCAGTTTCACGAGAATTGCTTTTCTGATTCATACCTTACACAAGTATAAGTATCTACATATATTATAAGTGTGGCGACTCATTTTGTGTTATTTCACTTCAGCGGGGTACAAAGCCAACTCACACTAAAAATACAACAATAACGAAGTGCAGACTCCCTTTTGTAAAGTACACGTTCACCGAATTATAGGTGAAATACTTATTACACATAAAACATTACTTAAACTAGTGACACAGGATAATTTTACGAACATTTTCTTCTTATTATGGATGAACAAAGTGTGATCGTGCAACCTTCTGAGATTAACTGATTAGCAGCTTTAAATGATGCATTAATCCGTTAGATTGTTACAGCGTATGGGGAATAATTTACTCCAAGTCACTTGAAAATTAACGGTTATCCAAGTAGCTATAAAAAAAATACTCGCACTGCCAAAAACCAGGGAAACTTCAGTCCTTATAAATACTGAATACAGATTCCTGGTTCGGGTAAAATAGTTTAATTAAAATTTTCTTGTAAAGGATGAGCACGGATAGAAACAATTCGCAGCATTTATATTTTTAGTAACACGAGAAACAATAAGTTTGAGTCCTTGAGTATACAGAAGTCCATCATCCTGGTCTTTCTTGACTTGAGATGTTAGACAAAATTTAATTTTGCTGTAAATGTGAGCTGCGTATAGTACTATAAAAAGAAATCCTATAGTTTTGATAAAATTAAAAGAAAATATTTCAAGATAAAATCTTTTAGAATTGTATAATGTAGATGTCTGAATTATTTTATGAAAAAAAACTTGATAGAGTTTATAATTTTAGAAAATCATTAGGATTGTATTTCATTGTAAAATGTTTACATAAAATGTACCTTACATAACGGTTACACGGAAGTCATTGTTGTATTTCTGATGGATATAATGCAGGCGTACAATACTGTGCTCGCATAGTACATACATACAGCTGTATTTATGAAAGTATTTTTATATATACTAATTTATGTATCATACTCTACTTCCTTATAGGCAGTGTATGCAGTTTTATAATTTTAGTGGCAACAATCGTATATTGCGCTATTTAAGATTTGATGCAGACAGTTTTCTCTCCTGGATTTTTATAAGAAATTACATTTCTGGGCAACCTAATGTTTAAATGGTTCGTGTTAAAAAAAATTTTGATAAATGAATTCATTAAAAATAAAACTTAATGCGGTTTTAATTTGCTCAAGTTACACAAAATAATCATGTTATAATTACTTCTTTTATAATAATACAATATATACGTAAAAAATATTGTGAGAAGCGATTAAATGTTCTGTTTGACATCCACTATATATGTCTACTTCATCTTTATTTCTGACATTCTTCAGCCACCTGTAATTATCCTCAACGTTTCTGTTCTTGAAGCCAGAAACTTGGAAGCCAAGGATGCCAACGGTTCGTTTATTTTTTAATTTATAAACCAATTAATTGATGTGTTCAAAGATAACTTTTTATATGCATTTTATTGTGTTATTTTTACATATTAAAATTATATGTTGAAATTTAATATATTTACTTCTATCTGTAGGAAATGAGTATTTAATGCACGAATTACTATATCAGTAGAATGGAGACGACTATACGATGACTTCTTCATTGCAGGCAACAATCTCACGAAATAGTGGTTAATCTAAAAGTAGGATTGCGCTTATTTCACTAAAATTCACCAAAGCAATAAAGCCATTGATTTTTGTTGTAAAAACTGCCGAAATCTAATCAGTTTAAATACTTAGATTGTTTTATAATTTTCTATCATTCAAAATAATAAAATTAATTTTTGCAAAAGTCATTTTTTGTGTTTATTTTTTAAATATTTGTAATAATTTTTTTAAATTTGAGAATGACAAGAAGAGTATACATAGGAGTATAATGACTTAATTTGAATTGCGATTTCATCTGTGCGTTTTATCAATTTATGCAGGGTGAAAACAGGAATAATTAGTAATTTATTATTTTAATGTAAAACGGTCCACTAATCACACACTCCCTCACACCTGCATTCTCAAAGCCAATGCATACTAGGTATATGTATTGGAGTGCTCACTAGTTTGAGTCATCAAACATGCAAGGTGCTGGGAAAGTCATGGTCTGGTGTGGTTTGGATTATATTGAACCACTTCTGTGACAGACTCTTGGTAGTATTGTAGATACCTTTCTTTTGATAGTTTAAACTTTAGTTTTTTCGTTTATGTTGTCTATAATTAAAATAATAAACAATTATTTATTCCTGTGTCTTCAGACTTATTATTCATCCTGTAGTGCTTGCATCCTCCTATTTATTGTCAAACATTATGCACAGATGTACACATACAAAGTAGTATGTCAATTAAATCCGTAGACTTTAAATACACCAAGAAACAGAGTATGCGCCTGACAAAGTGTAATTTCGGTTTTGGTAAACAAAAACTGTTGAATTGAGTTTGATGGAAGGTATATAGGCGTATTTCTTGTAAAAACGGTATTTTTCAAATTGCATATATATATCTCTTTAACTATTATAAATATTTAAACACTAATTTGAATCAAAAGTAGAAATTTGATAGCGTTGTAAGGTAAACTGATAATTATTTCATAAATAGTTTTCAAACGCTGAGTCAGACAATTCAATACTGTTTTACATAAGTCAAATATAATTAATTTACTCACAATTTTTCTAAGTACTGTAACTGTATATTTTAAAAATATTATTGCACAATAAGGACAATTTTATGATATTTCCAAATATATATATATATATATTATCTAATATACACAGTTTATTAATTTTTCAAATCAAACAAATTAAAGTTACTACTTTTAGATTATAGTTTTTTTAGTGAGAAATATACTTACCTTTTGTCATCCCACTGGTCAGCTCTTACTTCACTTTGATTGGATAATTATTAGATAGCATATTATATTATGTTCTGTTCAATAGTCCTTGTTTCTAATTGGATAATTATTAGATAATTCATTACATTTTACGCTACCGCGTAGCATAATATATTATGTTCTGTTCAATGATCCTTGTTTCTAATGTCTGTGGATATTACTAAAGACGTGATCCTCTCCCCTGGATAGGATTCAGCGACCCCTACTGCATGCTTGGCATCATCCCGGCCACCTCATCCTCCTCGCCGCCCACTCTAAGTCCTCCTGTTTCGGTGGAGGTGCCGTTGGCTGGGGAGGATACTGCTGCCTCATCACCGACACTCTCGACCACCGCAACGCCGGTCACACAGGCAGGGGCCGTTGATGGAGGAGGCTTTAGCTCGCTCATTAGATTTGGGCAGACCATTCGCAAGAAGGTAAAAATGGGGTGAAAATGGACGCAATTACACAAGTTCATACTAGCCATTGTTAGCTTAGGCTGCGATTTTTTAAGCAATGTTGGATATTTTAAAATTTTTAAAAGTGATTTCTAAAATCATTGTGACATACTTTTTTACTAGTGCTTTTAATCTGAGTGATTAAACAATTGTATTTAAATATAATCTTTTATAGATGTATATTTTATAACGTTTTAATAGTTTTCTGAGTAATTTGGTAATTCGCATCATTCCAAATCAAAGGTGCATTATGCTGTTCAGTTGCACAAGTGTCAGTAACATGAAAAGACACCATAAATTTTGACAAACTTATTTAAAAAGTTCATTTAAAAATCGTAGACAAAAAGAAGTTTATGGAGCCTGAAACTCTTTCTACTAAGTGGTTACCACAGACAATGTGATAAATGACTAGATCGGTATCTTCCTTGTCATTTTTCGGTGACTACATGCTTCTCTGTATCCATTTTAAGCTATTCTTAATATTGGGCAGCTTTAATTTCACACATAACCCTCTAAGAGACGATTTTTGAAATCTTGACTAAACATTAAAAAGTGCATACGTTTTCTATATAACACCATCCTATTTGTAACAAATGAAACATATCCGTTTTTCCGAAGTTAATAATAAACTTTTGTTAATGTTTTTGTTCTTTTATATCTCGATGACGTCGAGTCAGTCTATATCAACAAACTACATCTCTTTACAAAAGGATTTAAAATGTGCGCTTCATTTTGTTTCCGAAATAAGTAAGTGTATGATCTTTCAGTCATTGACGTCAATTGTTTTTCATTCATATATCAATTTATTACTCAATATATAGAAAACAGAAAAGGATTGTAAGCCGTTGAACTCATTAAAAGTAAGACTTTCGGCAAATATAAACCATAGTTAAAATATAGCAAAAACTCAATTCATCAAGGTTTGACCACGTGAACGGGACATAAGTTCATCAAGGTTTGACCACGTGTACGGGACATAAGTTCATCAAGCCGGTTTGACCACATGTACGGACATAAGTACATCAAGCCGGTTTGACCGCGTGGACGGGACATACGGTTCATCAAGCCGGTTTGACCGTGTGGACGAGACATAAGTTCATCAAGCCGGTTTGACCGCGTGGACGAGACATAAGTACATTAAGCCGGTTTGACCGCGTGGACGGGACATAAGTTCATCAAGCAGCGTTGATCGCGTGGACGGGACATAAGTTCATCAAGCCGGTTTGACCGTGTGGACGAGACATAAGTTCATTAAGCCGCGTTGATCGCGTGGACGGGACAAGTTCATCAAGCCGGGTTGCTCGCGTGGACGGGACATAAGAAACGCAAGTGTGTAGAAACTGGAGGTTATGTTATAATCGAAATTTGAAAGTAAAGTATTTAGAGATAAACTAACTAATGCATGATTTATGTCAATACAATTAATAAACCATTTAAAAAATATTGATTAAAATGAAGCAGTAAAATTTGTTAATATTATCATGAAATATAAAAAGAAATTAGCATAACTTTTTATGAAACATGATTAATCAAAAGTATTAAGTAAACTGTACAATTGTGCATTTGGTATATTATACTTGAAAGCTGACATCAACTTTATAACGGCAGCTATTCAATCACACACTATCAGGACTAATCTATATTTCTTCAATAGATTTCTTAAATAAAAAAAAATTCTGTTTCATTTCAATCAATATTTTCAGCAAATTGCATTTTAATTCATTGTAATAGTTCCTAGTTCTCTCTATAGACCTTAATTGCTCCTCTCGATTATGTAACCTCCTTTCCTATACTCGCTCGTGCTTCTATTACCCTGTCTTAAGCCCCATACACACCTTCCTGCCGGATTATGTAATAACCGTTTGTTTTTAGCGAGCCTTGTGTCAACATTTTATCCCTTCTATGCTGCCTCGCAAAATGTGTTCGGTTTTTTAAATTTATATTTTTAACTACATTATTTGCAATATTTTTTTGTTATTTGCAATCACTTGCCTTCACTGAATATATTCGTTATATTTTATTCGTTTTAAAAAAATATTCTCGTCAATATTGGTTCTACTTTTCAAAATATCATACACTGCTACCTCATTTATTCATGCATATAATATTTATAGTAGTTATAGGAGTCATGTTATCTAGAGATGCTATTAGCTGCTTTTACTCTGTGGAATCATTTGGCAGCATGATATATTATAGTTATTGTTATATCAATGCTCAAAATGCCCACTTCGACCTACTATGAATAGCATAATTTGTCTTGTTGCCCCAGCAATATACTGGCTCGACAGCTGTCATTTCTATTTATAAATTTCTCTTTTAGGTTAGCTCTTGAGATAAATATGATTAATATTTCATATTGTACAGGTAAGATCGGATCCATTAATATTTAATATCTTCTTGAAAATCTTAAATATAGTCTAGTAACAATGATTCTTATGGGTTATGTATATTGCATTATTAATCTTTTACTTAAAAAATGTATAATATTTGTCGATTTATTAAATAATTTTTAATTGTTGTCGCTTCTATGACGCCTACTTAATTACAGGTGTTTTAATGCCCCTCTAAATTATAAGTTCGTAATACATGTCAGATAAGTTTTAGTTTAAAATAACTAACTGCTGTCCTGTTTAAAGGATCATTATAAAAGAAAAGTTGGCGTTAGGATTATTCGCATGATTTTTTTAATCTCTAAATTTGGCGTCTCTTTACACCTTCAATACAAACATTTTAAAATAAGTATCGTTCTTGATATATAATTTATAATATAATAAAGATTAGTTATTTGGAAATTGATAAGAGTGTATTATATGAAATAAAACATTCAATTCAATGCTTCATAATACTGTAGACATAATATTGAACTCCCTGGTAATGGCGAACTATAAACAAGTATACATTTTGGTAGAAGGAAGCAGACAATTTGCTGAACAATAAATAATAATGAGAACCCACATCGGTCTCACATAGAGATCATTATCAAGTAAAATAAATAATACTTTATTAATGTATACATTTTGTTATCAAACGATCGTTTAATTCGGCGAATATACATTGACTTCGCTTTTAAAATCAATCAGTCTTGTGTCTAAAAAGATACATTCTATATAATTTTAAATGTTTGACATGTTATCAAGTTCTAAGATATCGTATGTCCCCGCGCGCTACCCGCACTGTCTAAGAATAAATGCTCACATATAATTACGTGTACAAAATAACAACTCCTATCGTCAATGACAATAAGTCTGAGAGGGGGAGTTTAGAATGAGACGTTTAATTGTATTTAAATGACACAAGAAAAAGCTTTATGATTTGAATTTTGGACTTAAAAAATAGTGGTTATAAACTGGAAAAGCGTTTGTTAATATCTACTAAAAAACGTTTCTACGAAGTAGTATAGTCAGTATGTACTCCACGACTACCTTCAGATTTCTCCCCGACTCGCCACATCCGAGACCTCATCTTCTCAACTGCCGGCGGGGACTGATCCTCGGTCATCATCACCCCCTCCCCCACCACCAACATCCAGGTCCGGGGCACCTGGGGGAGTGGACCCGGCTTTGCTCACAAAACGGAGACAGAGTTCACGATCCCTCCTGTTGCCAGCCCGGTTCATCCAGGGGACGCGGGTGATTGAGCATACACTCAATCCACGATGGAATGAAAGCTTCCAGTTGTAAGTAAATGCTCTATCATATTCTGACTGTTCATTTTTATTTTCTGCTTAAATCAATATATTCTAGGATTACCACTTTCTTGGTTGTCCTGAGTTTGCACTAAAAAGTCAATTTTGTCATCACTAAACTGTCAAACAATTTCGTCATAGTGGGAGAGGAGTGTTCTTAATTTTTCTAAGCCTTAATCTAACCGATTTAGAGAGTTTTCTCTGTGATATTTTTGTCTAACTCAGAAAATTCATCAGTGTTTTTTAGGATAATCGGATAATAATTGGGATTATTTGGGTTGGTATATCTGGACCAAACACAATAGGCAAAAATATTTCCTGAATTTGCACACATTATTAAAATTAAAAAGCGATTTTCGAAATTAATATTAAAACCAGGTCAACCACATATTTCAAGGCTTATTTTAAATCATGAAACATTCTATTTTAGAATAGAAACTAATTTTAGGTTTAAATGTTCCATGAATTCTGTAGTATTATGAAGTAAATTAAGAACAAAATGTTTATGTTATTTACTAACTCTTAGCAGTCACCCGCTTCTAAAATATAAGCTCTACATTTTTTGGGTATGTAAAGTAATTTTTTCGAACACCGTAAAAATAGTTGATCGCGAAACTTTTGTATAACAAATTCATTTCAGAACCTAAATAAATATTTTTTCATATTTTTTCAGAAGATTGCCTTAGTCTGTTTGAGCATCAAAAGGTCAAATTCTGTCCTTCTATAATGATTTGTATCCCAATGTGCACACATTTAAAGATAACATGTATATTATTGAAAGATTAAAAGCCGTGTAAAATATTGAAAAACGTGGCACTACTAACGTCATTATTAAAGAGGATCTTCAAACACCCAGAGGAATAAAAATCTCTCTCCATCGGCAGAAATACATCAGAGTATTGGACATATTTGACGAATGTACCAGCGACCAAAAGATCCCTCAGACGACCCCGGTCGATCTCACCTCCGCCCAAGTCGCTATCCTCCGCGCGACTGCGCTCGCTGACGTACTCTGCAGAGACTCGCCAACACACACCTTGCCTGTCTTTCGCGCTCCGACAATGTCGCCCTGCTACTGCTTCCCACCTTGTTTTCGGAGTTTCCTCTATGGCCTGACATCACAAAGTTCTGCCGCTTTCCCGCAAGTAATTGAGCAAGGTTGGGCTGGCTAGTGCTTGTTCCAGGTAATACTCCTGGCCTCCAAACCATTTCTGTCTGAGCTGAATCCACTGGGGGCATGAGCACAGCATATGTTCAGCCGTCTCAAGGCCCTCCCCACATGTCTCGCAGATAGCTGAAGCCTGTGACGATAATATCTCAGGAAGTAGGAGTAGCCGGTTCTCAGCTGACTGATGGCTACTTCATGATTTCGGGATAGCTCAGAGGGTCTGCTTCTAACGACTAAAAGGTCCGACGGTTGTCTTTCTTTTGCTCCTGCGTTATTTTCCCGATGTCTCTTCCTTATCCTTGCTTTTGCGACTTTTAGTGGTCCTGTTGGTCTTTTGGCACTTCTTCTGCTGCCAATAACTCTGTTGCTTCATTCCCCACAATGCCACATTGTGCGTGGACCCACCGGAAGGTGAGGTGTCTCCCTGATTCGCTAAGCTTCTGTAGTTTCTTCCAGGTGCACAAGCCAGCTTCCTCATCCTGTCCGATCGGGCCTTGGCTAAACTTTTCAATCGCAGACTTAGAGTCTGTGAAGATCACAGCTCTCTGCCACTCCGGTATGAGCGTGATTGCGTCAATCGCTTTTTCAATAGCCCTGCGTTCGGCAAGGCAACTATCATCAAGGCCACCAGCTGCAGTCAATGGTCTTACTGACAATCTCTCACCCTCTTTGCCAATCACGACGAAGCCATCTCCTTTAACACCATTCGCTGCCACCGATTCTTCCGTGTACACTTTCGGATAGTACTCTTCATATGTTACGATGGTCTCGTTTGCTTTAGCCAGTTTTGATTCTTCCGATTCATCCCTGTTGCATGTTGTTCCTAGGGTATTGGTAAATGTATGTTCATTCCTCCACTTCCATGGGGCAATACCTTGATTTTTTCTCACTTCATCCCTGGGCTATGCATTCAAACCACATTTCTCACTCACAGTCATGCCCGTCTTCCGCCAACTGCATTTCATCAGTCCTCCTGTGCCATGTGCCATCAGTCTCTCACGACATGTCCTTTGGGCTGATTCCTTAACGGGTGCCTCACTTTGTCTAAATGCTTTATCTACGCTCACCGAAGTCAGTTCTTCGACTCTGTCAATTACTAAGCCCACTTGAGCCTCTTGTCGTAGTTTTTCATTAGGGGTAGAACTTAGGCATCCTGTGATAATCCTGAACGCTCTATTTGTGGTTACCTGTAGCTTCTGGATAGATGTGTTGGAGCAAAAATCTCCCAAAGTACCCATTGCATACTCGCCACCTATAGTCGGACATACTGTAGAAACAAGTTTTTAATGTCCTCTTTTTGCTGTACCC
>JAYRBW010060102.1:0-10788 GCA_036023295.1 Invenusta paracnida | reverse complement strand
TAGTAAATTTACGAGTGCTTCGTGTTACCGATTATTTTATGAGCAGATAAATATCCGCGGATAATTGTTTCGTGTTAATACAGGCCCTGATTTGCGCTGCAGCATTCAGCTAATTATCGTTTGATTAATTTAAGCCTGCGATGACAAATTACGATTTATATACCGGCAAAATGTGAACGCAATCTATACCCAGTTATTACATAAATATTCTTAGCAGACAAATTTGTGAATTGGATATGTGCTCATTTCACGTTTGCAAACAATTAGATTGTACATCTATACATCAGATGCGAGGACAACGCAATTGTTTTAATACATTGAATTTATATTATACTTTGTCCGCGATCAGATGCTCATCTATACTTATGATAACAACAATGCACTTCAAAAAGTAATTCACATTTAAGCCTTTGCAATGTAATATATTTTACGAGATATATATAGGTATTACTTGTTTGAAATAACATTGTATGTATAGGATTTAAATGTACTAGAAAAGAATCCTTAAAAGGTATATAGTAAATCCCTTACAATATATAGTACATAAGCTAAATTGTAGTTCTAACACAGTTTATTATATTTTTCGGAGCCATTTACTCTTCCGAATATTACGGAATATTGTTAACCCCCTAGTTCCGCATTACTCTAATAACATTTTTTAATTGTTATCAATTACAGTATTTTCATATCCAATTTATCAAATTGACATAATCACAAATCCGAATGGTACTCGGGAATAAACTATATCTACCTTCGTTGTGTCGTATATGCGTGCACTCCACTGGTGTAACACGCGACATTGCAATTGACAGCTTTGTTCTTACCTGAGGCCTTTGTAAATTTTAACAATTTTATAAGTTATACATAATAACTTATTATTTATATTAATTACATATAGTATTAAATATAAATATAATAATATATAATAAATATATATATATATATAAAAAGTTATATTTTTATAAGTTATAAGGTATTTTTTAAGGCATTTGTTAAGGCTTTGTTACTGAGGCCTTTGTTTTAAGGTAGCCTCAGGTACCTTAATCACAGATTGCTTGGAGAATAAAGAGAAGGGCATAATTGACCTCACGTCTTGGGATACTATTAGCGTCATCCATGGTTTAAAAATACTGTCGCATGTAGCTCAAACCTTACTAACAATTACTCACTTTTCTACAGTTAGAAAAACAACCGAAAATAGGGCCTCCAGGACCTCGGAGACCACAGTCATTGCTTGTATTAATGTCAAACACGGTCATTTTTTAGATTCAAATATCAACCAGTTCCCTGCAACGACTAAAAGGGACTAATTGCACATCATTAAAAAAAATGATCTATATATTGTATTCCATATAACTCACTTGTATGCTGCACAATACATTTAATTAATTTTGTTTGCTACATAATATGCTATACTACTAATATTCTGTGTTACAAAAGTAGTAGTAAATTTGTAGTAGCTATCCCATACCAATTATTAATTGCTTAATGTACTTTCTATGTTACCTAAATAAATTATATTATTATTTTAATTTTTTATTTCATCGTTTATTTCATATAATATGACACATTGGTTTTTATTTTAATCAAATGTAGCTTTAGTACTTCATTTATCATTAAAAATAAATTATGGTTTTAATTCATTATATAAAAATGCTATTTGTTCTTCTTACAAAACGTTTGTATTTGGATTCCGCATTTTAACTTCAGGGGTAAAAAGTTCTGATTTTAGAACTTTTCTATATCAATTTAAACATAATTATTTGGTGTATATCTTTTTGTATACACAATGTTTGAAACTGTTAAAAATATTGTATATTTGACAATGTTTCTATTTGAAATGTTTTGTATGCTATGAAAGACTAGATGTATCGATAACCACATCTCATTTACTAACAATAATTCTTATAATATTAGTTTTTTTTCCTGTTCGTATTATTCGCGTCAAAAGTTTATTTTATATAATATAATATTTTAAATTTACAATTAAAAACTTAATTAAACAAATTTTATTATAATTATTTTATATATATACATTTTCTGCTTGGCGTATTACTTTGTGAATAAAAAAATTAAATGTATATAGACCAAATTTATAATTGTCTTAATTTTTAAGGTTTTACTACAAACTCCATTTGTTGATTTTTCTTCATTCTATGACAGTATTACTGTTAAAGTGTTTTGTATTGTAGTTGAAGATTGTTTTATATATATAGTTGAGTATTAGTTCGAATTCCAAATAACTCATTGCCAAAATTATATTTGGAGACGCTTTATAGACTGCCAGCATCTATCCTATGCTTTTATTTAATTATTACGTTTTTATTTAATAACTGAAATGTTTTAATTAATTTTCACGATTATTTTTAATATACATATAATACTTATCCTATTATTTTAAGTTTTCTTGTAATAAGCTTCTACAAATATTATTTACTATATAATTTTAATATACCGAATGATTTTTTATTTATGAGTTGATATTTTCGAAATATATATTTACTATAGTGTTATTTCAAAACAGTTTTTATAAAATTAATTTGATAGAGTTTTCAGATAATTTATACGAGCAGAAATACGATAAAATATGTTTTTAAAGAATATTAATATATTGTATATACCAAGAACTAAACCATTGGCTCCATAAAGAGTAAAAGACGTGTAGCAATTGAGTATGCCGTTGTTGGTAAAATTCTTCAATAATAACCTATATAATGGCATTTTTTCTGATAGCGTAGAATTTTAAAAGTTCATATTAAATAGTTTTGATTTTTTCAAAAACCATGTTTGCATCGCTATATTCCGAAAAAACCTTTCCTTGAGGACTTTCATATAAAGTTTTTTTCTTGCCATATTTATAGTTAATAATTCTTTATACATAAATTACCAAAACTCGATCTTTATTTCACAAATATATCAAATCAAATATTGATTATATTACAATTGTTGGCTAAAACTTTATTCAATTTCTATAACTTAAATGCCTTATTATTAATAATGTACGAAGATAACTGATTGAAATCTATCAATTATTTATAAAACTTAAAAAAAATCCATAATTCATCCTATTTTACTTCATAAAGTCATCTACTTTAGTATTCTAATGAATTCTATTCTTTTGTATATCATATTAATCTGCAGTATCGGATTTTTCAAATTATCAGGTAATATAATGATTACATTTTTTACAACATTAACAAAGTTAGTCTCTATATATGCAAAATTGCAAAATAAGAATCTGCTTTATAAACTTTCTAATTGACGGCAAAAAGTGACTTAAAAGAATAAAAAAAGTTGGAGTCACACATTCTTCTAAAACTAGATAAATTGTGGAAATTATAGATTGATGAGCATAAGTTCAATAACTTAGGTATAAACTATTACAGTCGACTCCTTTGACTTTCAGCTTCATTTCAGCTAACTAGGCATTTAAAATAAATTTAGAAATGAAATTAGAAAATATATTTTGTCAAACACTGCTTAAAAATATTTAACGTGCGTATATTCACAAAATTTTAATCATTCGAATGATTTATTATTCATGTCCTATTTATATGTCCGTTCTCTACATTTTATTAAAACTTTTTTTAATCAACTTTTGTTTTCGTTTAATCAGTTATTTCTATTGTAGGTATTCATTTTATATTTTTAATTTTTATAATTTTTATCCCAGCCAGATCGTCATATTTCGCAACAAATTCTTGTGAAGAAACTTTTGTGGCTGTCTAGCCCATGCGGAGAAATCTTTGTGCTAAAAATAATGACAAATAATATAATATAATATTTTATTTTATTTCATTTTGTTTTATTATTGAAGTGTGTTACTATTATGTAATTTTCTAGTATACATAAATATCATGGAAATTCTACTGAGATAAAAAATCTCAAAACTAATAGTTATGTAGGTAAAGACATATAAATAATAAAAGTTTAATGAAAAATGATACAACAGTAATATATGTATATTTTGCAAAAAGCAAATCGTTTGCATATTTATCATTAATAAGATATAGTTTTATATATAATTACACTTTTTATTGGAATTGGTAGTGTTTATTTAATATTAAGGGAAATATTACCATTTAGAGGAATTTTAGCTAGATGACATGTGTTAAAGGATACAAAGATACAAAAATAATGATGTTTGATAATAAACAGATTATTTCTTTCTTTTGGTGCTATTTCGTTCAATATTAGTGTTAATAACATTAAGATGGTACCTAGTACACAAAAACTTTTCTTACAGAAAAATAATTTAATATTCTAACCAGAAATACATTTTTAGAAAGTTATCAATCATGTTAAAAAAATTTCAAAAATTATGATTACTAATATTTTTCACAATAATACCATAATAAATAATAACACATTATGAATATGAACATCTATGTCTTAAACATAAAATATACTAACATAAGCATATTATTTCAGTTTACAACACACTTTAAGGTAAATTACTAACAACTCCTTGTGCTGGATACACTTAAAATAATTACCATATATATTTAACACAAAAAGTAAGCATATATATGTTAAAAAACCTAAATTTACATTTAAGAGCATAATTTTGAAATCATCGCTTCATTAACAATACACAAATTGTTTACACAATACACTTGTTATGCAATTTGAACATGACACATCTCTCTGAAACCACAACCATTTTTTCAGTTCCTTCAAGTCCACTACGATCCAAGTAAACGTCTTTCAGTATATTCAAACCTTTTGTAAAATCTATTTGGTATGTTGAAAGTTTCTGAAAAATCAAATAAATTGGAGGCTGACGTGCGTCTTCCTATTATTGTTTTGCAACTCTGAAATCTACCTGGAGGGGAATCACTGCAGCCATGAAGACTAGTGAGATATCAGAACCAGGTCTTTGTTATACAACTCTGAAATCACATACATAGTATGTATAGTCGGACGGACGAACTAACCGTCACCAGAGAGTAAATCAGCAGGTAGATCATAACCACGAAGCTACCAGAAATTCTGACAAAGACTGGTAATAGAAACTGGTAACTTCGACATCTCAACTTAATGCACTATCCACTGCGCGACACAGGCTGTTATTTCTGTTAGTTGCTATAAGTACCATTTCAGATGTCAAGTAACCAATCTTATGTTACTTTCGTCGCATTGAATAATTGTGTCAATTTCTGGAAAACTTTTAAGATCTTTTACAACTCACAAGTCAAACGAAGAATTTTTCTTTTTAATGCTTATTGCAAAATGTTAGAGAGCCATTGAAAAGTATATATATATATAGGTACTTTGCATAACCAGAAACGATGCATATTAACTATTCATGTACATTTGAATAATGTTTATTTCTATTGTTGTAACTTACACACTTTTAAAAACATTTTTGTGGCAAACTTTTGCCATAAATACAAACAAATAGTTTTCTTTAAATCGTAGAAGTTATAAGTTCTTTATATTAGTCACATTTCATATTGCAGGTGCAGCATGTATTTGGTTTGGTCAATATTGCTCAATTTGGTCCAAGATTAAGGAGTGTTGTGAACATTTTGATTGTTATTATTTTAATGAAGAAGGACAGACGAAAGGATTATGTGTGTAACAAGTTCAATAATAGTAACTGGATCTGACTCGTTCTTCACAAAATTTACATGGAGAGGGATTCGTTTAATTTATTTATTGAAAAATATCACATTTTTAAGTGAAAATTTTTTTTTATCAATAAAAAGATTTTTGATTTTATTCTAATAAATATAAATCATTTATGATCATTAGATATTATTTATTTTTTCATATACCTATTTGCAAATATATATTTGTTGTTACTTAAAAATAGAGTATAATTATATATTGAACAATTGCATACCGCAGACTTTAAATAAATATATTGGTTAGACCTCGCTGCATCGTTCCCATTTAATCATTAAAATAGACTTCAAAAGATTGGCCTTTTTCAATTTTCCGTCCGCTTTTTCGAATGACTATTTTTCATTTTATAGAATTTGCGGTGAGGGTGCGTGCCTCCCCCCCTTTGTAACGTTGTCATACAGTGTTTCATTAACATTAACTGTGATAGTGAAAACTTGCTAACTACGCAGAGGTAGATTAGCCCTTCCTATACCACAGGTTTGGGAATAAGTTTTAGGGCCAAATCTCATGGCGGTTTTGAGACGTTATTTAACTTAAGTAAAGTTATTTTGTTATGGATTTTTTATATTTAATTTGTAAGAGAGTTTTACAATATGATTACATAGATAGAGAGATTGACATGCAAAGAGGATCTCAGCTGATCCTGAAATTCTATGTTTCTATGTGGTTTTCGGCCTCAGTATATATAAACAACTGACATAGGAAGGAGGGAGGGATGTAATTACTTCGTATCTCTCCCTGAAATTGTGTCGTGGACAGTAGGTATATCTTTGTAGGCGATCCGTGAACAGGTTTCTTTGGAGAGTATTGACGTCATCATACCTTAGCATATATAGCCACCACACATGATGGCAGAAGACGTGTCATCTATGATAGTGCTTCTGCGTTGGACACAACAGCAACCATATCAGTATTTGGACTGTAGGTATACGTAGGCCATCCTAATTACTAGATAGGTTAAAAACGTATATATTACAATGAGCAATTAATTTAAGAGTTTAACTTCAAATGCATTTTCGTTAACTTTTATAGTTTATATTATTTTAGACAATATTACTCAACTATTCTACAAAAATCAGATTTTAATGTTTTCCTTCTTTACCTTAGCATTCGAGGACTACCATAAAACAATTACAAGAATTATTACAAATAATTATTTATGGTCAATATTAAATTATTTTTGCAAAATATATCAAAATTTGAAATATTAATAGTGAATTTGAGTTGATAAATATATAAATTGGAAGCTCAAAAATGTAAATACGATGATTTATCGAGACAGAATAAATTTATTTAAGATCAAAAGGAAATATATTTTCATTTTACAACAATAAAAACACACACATTTTATCTTATTTGAAATGAAATCCAATAGAATAGTTTTCAGTATGAAGTATATATCTACTTTAAACTACTCGTGTTTAATTAACTGTTTCAATTATTCTCTTTCGTCATGTTTTTCAGCCAATCGTTTTCTATCTGATAGTCTATACGTTAATAATTATTTAGGATGTTAATAATAATATTATACATGTTTAATATTTGATTTATTTTAAGCTAGTAAAAATGTAACACAATACAAATTAACTGTAATAGTCTAATTATTAGAAAGAAAAAATTTATTTGTAAAACAAAAAATATAGAAAATAAAATCGGAGTCTCTTTGGAGATCAAGTCAGTATTCAAGCCAATCACCAAAACTATTAAATTTAGTTGTTCAGTTTATACAAATAACTGAGTGCGTTTAAATACATATGGATTATACAGAAATAAGTACATATCTAATTTAATTTGATACATAATCAATACAGTAGCACAGAAATAGATCATAAAATAAAGATTCAGACAAACAGAACACGTAAGTAGATATATGTAGCTTGTACCCAATGTTTATAAATATAATCTATTTACTCATTAGGTACAAACTAAAAATTAGATATATCTATATAAACACATTTTTTAATAAGCCAATAACATATCATTATGTCGATACATACATAAAGTAGAAATTTTTAGATCACATGTATATTCATTATCCTTGTATATGTATAGAGTATATTCCGAATTTATAAGAACTGGACAATTTAGATTTACAGGTTATTTGAAAATATTATGCTGACACCAATGTCAAAAAAAGATGTTAAATTATAACCAGTTGATAATAAAATAAATTAATAGGCAACAATAATAAAAATGCATATTCAGTGCTATAGTACTATAAATTATTATGCATTAGATTTATTATTTTCATTCGTAAGTGATGCATAATATGACCAGCATCACGACTGAAGACATACTGAAAGATTTGGGCGGTCTTTTTGTTTTCAGGAATATCGAAATGTGGAGCCGACTCGATCTCCAATTTAGAACTTGTACTCTTTCCTCCCAAAACCGCTTTGAGGTTACAAAGAGAGGCGCAGATGTAGAACTCCGCAGACGACAGGGTGGCATGGACCAAGCTCGACGAAGAAGCGAACCTCTTTTCCACGATCAATGTCACATCCACGGCACTAGCTAGATTGATGAGATGAGCCTGCAACAATGTTAGAGCTTCACTGAGTGTCTTTCCATGTGATATTGACGTGTTTACTGATGCGACATCGATTCCTGAAATTTGCATTGAATCCAAATATAGTTTCATCTTCTCCCCAAAGTGATATTTGAGAAGTCGCTGACGTGTTTGACCCAAAACGTATTCACCCTGTGCTAACATTCTCTGGATAACCAAGAGATTCGACCGAAGCCTACAAGAAGAATGTCCGTTTGAATTTGGTAGGTTTTTAACAGATGATGTAGCAACAGTCTGACGATCATCTTCACCGAAACAGTTGATGAATCGCAAACAGATGGATTTAGTCGTGAATGACTGGTAATCATGATGTCCGCTTAACGTTGAATTTCCTTCTGAGATTCCACTGGAAGTCTCCAGTATTTCAGTCTTTGTTGGCATGAAGATCAAGAAACAGATTACAATAATAAAAGCAACAATAGATACAATGCTAGCGCCGAGGACCCTAATTAAAAAAAGTCTACACTTGATTGGAAGACATAATTTGTTTTGTTCAACAAGATTCTCGCATGATGAATTCATTTTGTGATGCGATGGAGTAACGTTTGGTCGAGAAGAACGATTGGATTTTGAAATTCGATGATCATAATAGAGATTTTGAACGGCTTATATAATTTATTAGATTGCATTATTGTTTCTTTTTTTGGTCAAATGGATTTTCCAGAGAACACTTACGTTTAAAAATAGATCAGCTATTCGAGATAGTGCTATATAAAATCCTTGACAAATAATGAGACTAAATTTAGAGCTCAGCAGCTAACTAAAATTCAGTATCAAATATAAATTATTTTTGTATCTTGTAAAATATACATGTAAAATATTTTTTCTCAGAAAGATTTTGTTTCATTTATTTATAATTAGCTTGTAAGCTACAAAAATATATATTTGTTAATTTGACGTCAGATAAGTACCATGTGATGCTCAATAATAACCTTTTTTCTAAATTTGAACATTATAACACAAATTCGTAATAATTATAGAATTTATAATGGGTTCCGCACATTGCATATGTATTTTGGTGTATTGATGTGAAATATTGGTAAGCATACCACTTGAAATTAGCTCAAGAGCAACTATAATTAGAATTTTAAACACATCAAGTTCAGTGGAGTGAACTTCAATTAAATAAATAAAGGAATTCTGAAATGTAATTGCTGAAAATCAAAAATATACAATAAACATTTTGATTATACAGAAAAAAGGTCAGTAGTCAAACATCTTTCAATGCGCTTTTTTTATTTTTTTATTAAAGGGCATGTAAAATATATTAAATAATAAAGAATATCACATTTGAATTTATGAAAAAAATATAAATATGTTTATCGGTTTAGATACAATTAACAAATAATTTCCCATAGTTGTGTAGAAACACAAGGAATTCTTAAGATATGTTCGCAAACTGCATTCGTTTATATAATTTGAATCGTTTATGGCATTTTAAAAAACTATTTTGTAATATATTTTAAAATATCTGTTTTTGCATTTATATGACATTTATCACGTCATCCCATAAATACATGAAACTCTTTTTCCATTAATAAATCACAATTAATAAATAGATTACTTTAGTATTTTTATAAAGATAAACAATGTTGAAGGAAACTGAAATGTAGTTGTAAACGTATTTATACTAAGTACCACATGCAGTACCACAACTTACGCAAAATTTTGAATTATACTCGTAAAAGAAACCTATTAAAATTAATTTTATTAAATCCGATAATGTGGAAATACGTATATATCATATGTTTTAAATATGATGACAACGTAAGGTTTTAAATGACGACTACGTAATTGTTTATATATGTATATTACGTAGTCCTCGATGTCATACATGACAAATAATTCTTTAATGTTCAAAATATGTACCTACATGCTCTTTAATGAAAATGTAAAATATGCACATTGAATGATGTTCTACAACAATACCAAGGAAGATATTTTGCAGTCAACTAATGACCTTTTTTATACATAAATAAATTGTTTATTGTATATTTCGGATTTTCTACAAATCAGATTTCAGAATTCAATTAACTGTTTTATTGAAGTTTCCTCCACTGAACCTGATATGTTAAAAATTCTAATTATAGTTGCTCTTGAGCTAATTTCAAGTGGTATGCTTACCAATACTTCACATCATTACACCAAAAATACCTATTAATATGCAGTGTGGGGAACCCCAGGCATTATCAAATCTATAATTATTATTGATGTGTCTTATAATTTTTTAATTTAGAAAAAAACTTTAGCATCACATGGTTCTAATCAAACGTCAAATTAAAAATGAACAAAAATACATCGTTTTCAAATATTATTATTCTAAATACATTATCATAAAATACAAATCTAATTTTAAATTTTTCAATCTTGCTTTAGAAGTTCTAATTTTAGTCAGTAGTAGGGTAGGTGTAACTCGAGAACAAAGACCCCCCACCTCACGTCCAATCAGAATCAAGACAGCGCTCAGCCAATGACACAGCTGTAATAGTATAAAAGAGAATGCGCGAGTTAGTTTTCAATCATTTCACCTTCTTAGTCGTATACGGCCGCTCTCTCCTCTCATCATGCAAAACAACGCCGATCTATTC
>JAYRBW010060091.1:0-10788 GCA_036023295.1 Invenusta paracnida | reverse complement strand
ATGAATTTATATCTTTTAAAATTGTCTGTAGCTAACCAGCTTTTTGCCATTTTTGGCGATAAAAAAATATATATATGCAAATAGAAAAATTAATTAAAATAAGGGAATAACAATTCTGTAAAAAATAGTTGGCAGTGATACAATTTTATTAAAAAATGAATCATTTTATGACGTTTTATGTTATCGTTATAGAATTTACATTATGATTGACCGTAAATGCAGGCATTGTAACTAATGAGGCCAACAAATTAAATAGTATATTGAATTACAATTACATATTTGAAGCAATATATTTTAATAGTAGTATGTGTATATACCTATGTATAATAGACTTTTACGTTTATTTTTGTGGTGATTTATTTCGAACATCAATAAAAGTTGAATTACCTTCACTGTCATATTTACAAAATACTGATTTAAACTATCGATTGAACAATTTAACAGTTTACAGATTATAAACACAGCTGTAAACAGTGTTATTAATCGTTTTATCTACCGCATATATGTACATCTTTATTAAATATTACACAAAATTAAACAACAACTATCTCTATATATATGTAACAATATAACACAAACATGGTACATGAAATTATACATTCATTGAGATTAAATATAAAATCAATTCTCAAAAAATCCGTTGTCTACAAATTTTAACGCTAGATAGACGGAAAGCTGTAGGCGCGGTATAACTGTTTTTATTTGTTCTAACTGTTGGCCTCTAGTTCCGATGCTTGTATATGTTAGGACTGATCAGCGATTACTGATACTCTACTGTAGTTTTCTTCGTATGACAGAAGATGGAATTTCTCAAATAATTACAATTCTATGTTCTCTGGTGACTTGTAAAATAGCCGATCTTTTCAGTTGAAATTATGTATATAATATATATTGGAGTTTTCGTAGCATATTGTATAGTGGATACCAAAACTAACTTTTTTTTACCAAATGTCTTTGGCTTGTATTTTCTTAAAATTTGAAATTGCTATTGACCACAGTTGTATCAGGAATTTTGGACTTTAAAGAATTTATAAATGTCTGATTCTGAAAATCCCTTCCATAGTTTAGTTAGTTTGGTGGTGTCTTTATATACATAATGCCGAAATATTCTATTGCTAAAAGATCGTCTAATACTTTTCAGCCAAATATTCTTCGTCTATTGCTGGACAATATTTTGCATAAAAGGTGAAAAGCAAATTGGATAAACTTGAAAATTATATTGAGAAATTATAGTTTATTATACTGATATTTTCGGATAAATTTAACAATTAGGCATATTGATTTATCGGCGATACTTACGCTATGAATCTACTATTTTTATAGTTCCATCAATTCAGCTCAACTTCGACTTGTAGAATACATAGAATTAGAAACTCGTATATTCATGGCGAAGGTTGTCGGATGTGGACGAAGCTTGTGATTTTATGTATTTTTGAGTTATTTATATAAAAAAATATTTATATATTAAGTTGTTTCTTTTCTTTTTATACGTTTAGATGTCATGATAATCAAATATTAAAAATACGAATTGCATATTACAAATTCGGAATTGCATCATTAAAGTAATTTTCAAAAAGATTTGATATTGTTTGTGAATTATATGTAAATAACTACATTTTTACTCAAAACAAAAATGCTATCCCTTATTTTGAGGAATTTTGGTGCTCAGGAACACGTGCTATGTACCTACAGATTATTTTTGTGAATTGATGTTATCTATAAATAATAATGCGTAGATTCTTAAACATGCACGTATAGCCTATTTTATAATTATTAATAGAGTACGAGGTATATTGTGCTTGCATATAAAGTAAACTTTGACGGTGTTGTTTTGAGGTTCTATGAGCGGGTGTAAAATATATAGATCTATTACTATCCTATACTCTTTCATAATTTCTATTATATCAATAGCGCACCATTTAAGTGTAAGGCTCAGTATGAATCACAGTAACACCTTAGATACATAAAATGTGTAGTACTTTTGCAGATTGGGCAATTAACACGTACATAGTAGGTACGTGCGCGCACCTGGTGTGTTTATTACAAGACCCTTAAGATTCTTACGTGTATATATAATGACTGTATATACTTTATAATAACACTCAAAAATATATCTATCAAAACTAAACAGTCTTCAAAAGTTTTATTATACCCGGATATCAACTAAAAATCACAATAATGGGGCTATATATACGGATAAGACAATGTGGTTATGATAGGACATGTTTTTCATGGCCCGGAGTGAATTATATCGCCTTATTGGAGATTAAAAATAACCAAATATAATTATAATAAATACATGTGTGATAAATTCAAAGATTAGTTTAGTGAAATGAAGGGGTAAATTTAAAAATATAGGACAACGGTGTATATTTGAATATATCTATTAAAATTTAGAATCGTATGTAAAATTGGAATACTAATTTTAAATATTTTTGATTTATTTAGTGTAAAAAGTTATTTTAAGTTCTAATATATACCAGTCAAATTATATTTTCTTACATTTGGATCTACCCATTTTTTAATCAATCATAACTATAAAGCACGAATATTTTTCAAAAAGGAAAAATTATACAAATAGAATAGGTATGCGGTTTCTATATTTCATCATTGTAATATAAATAATACATGTTACTTTACATGCATTTGAAAGCTCGTGCATCTGTAAGAGGAGTGTAAATTTGTATCTTTATACACAGGTGGTACTTTCAGTGGACCAAGGCATATTAATTAGATGGTGTAATCGAGATTTATATTTGTATATACATAATGCCTCCAGAGGCTTATGCATTAGCCATTTGAAGCAAATTATAGCGCATCTCATTATCTACAATTGGGTGTCATTCCATATTCGAATAGGTGTCTACATATATTATATATAATCTGTATAAGATATAATATACCGTATCATCTTACAATTGAACTTTGTTGTTTCTTCCCCAGTGCTAGTGGTCATATTACTTAACGCTTGTAAAACACGTCCCTAACATGTTTCTTTATGTATATATATATATTATACTGCGTATCATGTAAGTAAGCGCGTAATTTGCACGTTACAATGTGTCAACGGTCCCACTATGCATACATATTATGTATGTTGTGTTTTCTTATATAATATGGGACAATAATTAAGTATGCAATGCAATGCGCCACTACCCGATCCCGACTACGTAATTCATGCAACGGGAGACATTTAATCTTCACGCAACACTTGTTTAGAAGACAAGATAACCGATTTGTGAGGGCCTGCATCACTCCAAAATGTTATAAAATCAGAGGAATACAATGTCGACGTAAACTATAGGATACCGTACAATGTAATGGATACAGCCGCTGATGTTGAGTAATATATTCGTGCGTACTGTTAGCGCATCCCCATTCAATCATATTATGAATTTGAATTGCAAAATAGATTAGGTGTATTAGTTTTGGTGGTCTCTATATTGTCCAGGATAAGACTGTACATGGACGCGCGAAGTTAATGGAGCATTCTATCGGCTCCTCCTTATAATATCGAAATGTTATGCATGCACCCCATCTACCTATAAAAGGATAAACGCATGGTTAATAAAGAAGTGTACCTACTCATATTATTATTTCTATTATTTGTAAATACCAGAATAAAATATATGTTAGTTATCGTTAACAATATGTCATATATATAAAATATTATGATATCTTTTGATAATATTATTAATAAATGAATCCAATAACATTCGTGTAATGTTAAATGCATAATTAAACTCATACCATTTTATTTATGACCTTAATAAATCACGACACCCTTTATTCTCACAAAAAATATCAGTATAGCGGTTAGATTTTTTACCACTAAAATTTATACACATAATTTATACACATTTTACCCATTTATATACATAATTTATACACATTTTACCCATTTATATACATAATTTATACACAGAAAAATGACTCATGAAATATAGTAAAATGATTTAAGTTGTAAAAAAACTATCTTTGTGATGTTTACAGAACAGATCCCTCCTCTCAAGAGATAGATATAGGTATTCACGAAGAAACACCTGGCACTCTAAAAACTTTTTCAGGTGCAGTAATCGTTAGCACTGATTTTTTGGCATGGGATTTTAAATGGCCGTAGCCGCCAGGCTTACTATATAAATATAACGCATATACGATCTAATATATATGAACTAATATAAATATATGTAGTGGATCAGGGTGAAAAAGAAATATTGACTGTTTAATATATGTCCCTATCTACATCAAATATTGCTATATATAAGTGGTGAATGGTGATACAATGAAAACCAAATAATGGAAAGTGTCTTTATCGAAGGATAATATATTTATATTGTCTGTCATGCAAGCTGCTGAATTTTTAGATTATATAATTCAAACTATTGTCTGCATTGTGTCTCAATATATTTATATGTCATTAAAATAGCTTTCATATAATATACGTTTTGAATAGGTATACCTATATCTTATTAAATAATTTCTTTAAATACAGCTCGGCAACAAAATAAACCAATAATGTAAAAATCACCATTTTGTCACGAATAAACCAATACCAGTTTGAAGAAGTTTGGATGACGCGAAAAACAAACAGTGATGCAATAATTGAACTAACTTTGCTATATACGATAGAATTCAACGCTCCCAAGAATATTAGTTCAAGATAAATAGCTACATTTTCCAACGTAATATTCACAGCCATAATTTCACTCCTAATACTTCAGTTAAATTGTAATATTTTGCTGAATTACATATATATAATAAAACTTTTATTTTTTAAATAATTAAGATTATGAGTTATAAGACGGCAAGGGATACATATATTTCATATAGAAAATTATATGATATAATAAAAATGTAAACTAGATTAACATACGTTGAATATTAAATTATCTGAGAGACTATAATATATGAATACAGAAATATCGTACGTATACCTATATGTTGCATATATACGTATTTTTCATAATCAGCCTTTTACTTTCAGCTGTACAGATGCGTTCTACTTCCACAATTTTAAAGACTCAAGCAAAAATAGTTTTATTCAAATATACAATATATTGTGATATATATATATAATTAAAGTACACATTTAATATAATATAAATTGGACGTTTTAATGATAATTTATATTTAAATTATACAATATACATATAATGGCTTTATATAGTTTTATTTAAAAGTTATAATATACCTATGTTAAATATTAATTGAGATAACAAAATATATTGGTATAAATTTATTTAAATTTAATAAGTTTCGTTTTCCTTTTTATTATTAGCAATTTAAGTTTACAATCGTTCCATAAAATTATACATAAGTTTTAATACTATATGCCATAAAAAGTGGAGAAATATGACATAGGTATACTTATAATTAATAAAGTATTTTTATAATTAATTTTAGTTTTATATTTATTGAAAAAAAAAATTAATATTACCAGTGTATTTTTTTTACTGAAACTGTGGTTTCATGGGACCATAATTGTAATTAATATTACAAGCAAATACTGTTTTGCTTATTTTAAGTTCCCGTTATCCTATAGGCTTCACACATTGTTTTTAACATCAACTTCTTCTTAAATAATTTCTAGCATATTTTATAATAATACATAAATTGTATAACTAAACGGTAAAAAAAAGATTACTATTTAAAAAAATTTACGGACTAGGATATTGAATTGTCTTTCGTGTTTATAGAAAATAAACAGTTACTCGAACGAAATCAAACATATATGGGAAAATCACAATGTAAATTAGGGACTATAATGTCGGACTAATATCTTCCTGCTTCAAATCTTAGATTGAAAGAAAGGAAGATTTTGGAACAATATTTATCAAATTGTTAGAAAATATTGTGTGCAGAAGTCAAAAGGAAACATTGTGGAGGCATAATACTGAACATGAAGGCATATAAACCACGCCATGTAGCAGAGAAAGTTTGAGCTCATGGGGACCCACCATCCTATCCTGGGTGACAAGGCAAACAAAATCCCCGCCCGATATTTCCAGCCGTCTTCAAGATGCATGTAGTCAGCAGATTTGCTTCTTGCACGGTATAATATCTTGCTATATAGATAACGATATTGGTGGCGGCAGTGGCAGCGGCAGCGTGCAGCATATCATTATTTGTTACAGGAGGGACTACTTTAGTTTGCTTTTCTCGGAACGGGAGGAAAGTTAAAGATGAAACAATTGATTCCCACAAAACATGGATGACAGATTGATGACAACTGGAGTTTGCACTGCGCTTTTGCTGCTTCACCTTCGACAGCGCAATCCACAGTGTGTGCGCGCTTCCTAAGTAGTTGCTTGTGCTGTGTTGATCTTCCATCTCTTCTACTCTTTCTTGTAAGGTATAAAAGTAATATCTCAACATGGTTATTATAAACCTTATTAGCTGATTAGGTGACTACGTTGCTCCATACAGCGAAAGAAGTAAAATTCGAGTTATATTATTATTAAATAAAACTGAAGTACAGTTTGTATAGGTGGCAAGACTATTTAATTACATTTTAAGCAGTAATATTTCAGTTTTCGTATCTTCTAATTATTTAAGATATAATATTGAAATCATTATCTTCATAACGTTGTAAAATGAAGACGCTCAATTAAAATTCTTAATTGAATTTTCTGAAATGGTCAAATGCGGGTTGTTATTATTTGTATACGCAACATGTGTATACTTTATATATATATATAGATTATGTGTGCATATATTTTTTCTTGGATACATTATAAAATGTGTTGTAAAATGTATCTTTATTTTCTTATTTTTTAGGGGTTACTAAACCTTTATCCTACAATAAATATGTTTGTTAGTTTTTTGCAGTCATTAATATATTTTACTATATATTTTTGTAAATTTGTACAATCATTTTAGATTCAGTAAAAAATTTTTTTTTATGATTGTTATTAAACTATTCATTCAAGGAAACAAACATTTTTACACAAAATAATGATTTTACATAATGTACTTTTATAACTTTAAGTTGTATTTTTATTTAAGGTGTCCGGAAAAAATGTTGTTTGCCACAAAAAATATATTGTTTACAATAACCATAACCATAAACATTAAACATAGTTTCTTAAATATACATGAATTATATTATGCTTAAAAGCTCAAAATGTTAGTAGAGAAGATATTGTTATATGGTTATACTTTAAATAAATAAAGTAACGATATTTTTTCCGGTAACCCCCAGTAATAGACATATTACTAACTAATTAAGGCTTAACAATAAAAACCGAGATATTATATTTAAAGTCAGAGCTTAAGCAGAGAATTGTTCACGTTCATAACAATAAAAAACTGCTCCCGAATTTTAGCGCAGACCATTCATTTTTAATTATTAACATGTTTTAACAAATAATATAATAATATAATAATTTATAAAATATTTATTATGTATTTAATACTAAAAATTTAGTAATTACTTCATTGTATAAGATCATTGTGTTTTATTAAGAATTAATAGAATTTGGGTAAAATCTGGGTATTTGCTGAAGAAACTTAACAATATTTGATACTTGATACTGAATATTTAATTGTATATTTTAGGGTTATTATATTTACTTTTTTGGTAACACATACAGTTCCCTGCAATTGTGTCAATTTCGACGCTCACGATGTTTGTACCTCAACTCTTATTGAACTTATCATCCCATAAGCTGCAAGCTCGAAATTTCTTGCTCTATATATAGTTCAATTAATCAATCTCATGCTATCCTGAACAATTGCTTAATTTTTTGTTCATAAGCCATTCTATAGCATAATAGCTTTAATTGTTAACCCTTATTAACTTTTTTCGTGTATACAATAGGTTTGTATATCCTATACGCTTTATATTATATGTAACATGCGCTACTTATTAATTTATTTAAGACATGGATCAGATTAGTATATTGAAAAATAATTTTCTATTATAAATCACAAAATTAACTTTCAATTAGTTTTTGGATACGATTTTTTACACGATTGTACTTTTAGGAAATCTTTAAATCTTTCAGTCAATTATTTTAACAACTTCCGATTGTTCTATACAATAAGTATTATTTTTATATAGCATCCGCATTGCTTGCATATTATAAATGTCACCAATTCATTTTAAAGATATTAAATAATATGAAAATGGACTTTTAGTGGTACTTATACCTATGTATATATCAAAGTACAATTCAAAGTTTTTATTTTATTTTAAATTATAGTGCGTAAATCGTTTCAAGTATACGTTTAATAATATTGTATATATACTAAAATATACCAAACGTTTATAGGTTTTCCCAATCAAATATAGACGAGTCACAGAACAAATGCATCGATGTTATATAAAATATATTGACGGCTAAAATTTGAATTTTAAAATTGCATACTTTGTTAGATGAAATGTTTATAAGGTCATATAAGAATATTGCGTCCAGGCTACTTTAAATGTTCACTCGATAATGTCATATTATATACATATATACATATATACACATACAATATATTATTTCAGATTTATTTAATGGAGTATTTCTTCATGAAACTATTTTTTAATAATAAATTGTTTGTTTATGATAGATAAAATATTATTTATTATGCATAACGATAGAATTAAAAAATGAGTGAATACATAAAACATGTACAGATATACACTCCAATATACAAATAGAATAATTGCTAAACTATTATCTTTATTTAAAAATATATATCATCCATTTTCAATTCATTTGACAGCTGTCATTCATTTTTCCCTCATATATATACATACATATATTATAGGTATACTGTAAGAAGATATCTATATATATACGCTTTTAAGTAGATTGATAATTATAAATTATCATGTGTCATAATAGTACTGTACTTATTTATTCATTAAGCATTTTTAAATAGCATGACTCATTTTGGATTTAAAGAAAAAATTATATTACCTATATAAGTTATAGTTGTTTTTATATTTTGATAAATGTTATTAAACTTTCCTTCATTTTGGATGGAATATGTTTGTTAAAAGTTAAAATTCAATATATTTAAAATGAACTCAATTGATATTATATAAGTATAATTAAAAATAGTTGTAAATAGAATAATTGTAAACGTGTCAAAATATTTTTATATAGGTTTGAGTCCATAAAAAAGAAAAACATGTAACGCATTATATCATCTATATTACATATATAGATGCTTTCGTTTGGTCAATCGGATTGTGTTCTGGCCTATAATATTATATTGAACAGATTCAAGTTTCGCACATTTTAGCTGATTTAAAAAACCATAAGTATATATTTTACACACTTATATTTATGCAAATTTATTAGTCAATATTTTCTTCATGTAACTCTTTGTAAAAAAATGTTTTTTAAATTAGAACTAAATCTGCCTTTATTTTTATTTATATTTAAGGAAAATAGCGAATTTTTATTATATTCCATTATACATTAAAGAAACTATGTTAGATGTATAAAAATGCATATTATAATATTATTTATTTATAGATTTCAAATTATGAATTCATTTTAGATAAAAACAACAACAAATCTGTATATTTATTTAAGCCCGGTATACAATATACAGATATTTGAAGCTTTTCGCCGTCTTTAATCTTTCATGTGTATTATGATGTATATGTACACATTATTATTGATATAAGAAAGCTGTCGGTATGATCTTATAAAAAAGGTGTCCTTATTTCTATAATGTATAAAGACAGGCGAACAATATACGATATATGTTTGACATAAATGTGTAATATAGAGTACTATGCAGTCAACATAGGTACATTCAAATAACAAGGAGCATAATATATATAATAATTTCAGTATATGCATTTCCGGAATGTGCAGTTTGAAAAGTAAACTCGACGTGTTTTGAATTCCGTGAGAAGATGAACCGTAAATGAATTTATAGAAGAGTCAAATACAATATATGTGTGCAAGTACGTAGGCTGATGCATTCTCTAAGTTGTTTAAATAATTAAGATGAAAGGATTCCGCATGAGGTCACTTCTGGTCAGGTCTTAATTCTCAATAGATATCAATGACTCAATTTCATTAATTATATAGATTTTTTGGCATAATAAATTTTATATGTAATTTGTTTTGAGTTGCAGTTATTTTATAAAAAAAATAAAAAATGTAACTTATACGTTATGTCCTTATATAAGTAGAAATTGTATATTATTTGACTTATATTATATACCTCCAATTCTTATATAAATTTAATGGAACATGTGCATTTGCTAATTTTTATTTAAAAATATTATTAAATTAGTTTTTATAAGTTAAATTTACCAAGAGGTTCTTACTATAACTCATAAAGTTATGCAAGCAGACTATATAGGTAATTCGTTTTTTACTGTCTAAATATTTAAGGTTTACTATTGAGGCTAATTATAGTTATTAAATATAAAATATTTGATAAAAGTAACCACAATTTTAAATTAATAAATTTGGAAATGCTAGTTTTCTCCACAAGTTTACAATTTATGTTCTAAGCCAGTACGAGCATAGAGTAATAATACCAAGTGAGTTCACTTAGCGCATTTGAATGTATACATCTATCAAACTTTACATATAAAGTAATTCGACCATGTAGATTTCGAATTTAATTTTAAAAATGCTTTAAAAATATGCCTTCCTTATTTAAGGTAACATACTACTTTATTCCCATGAAAAGTATTTAGTAGTATATTATTAAGGAAAATCCGTTTTCATTAAAATTTAAATAAGTCATTCAATCAAAACGAAAATAGTTATATTTAATAACACTTGCTATAAAGTAGTAATAATAACGTCATATAAAACCATA
>JAYRBW010060080.1:0-10788 GCA_036023295.1 Invenusta paracnida | reverse complement strand
ATCAAGTTCATCGGATAAAGTTGGTGTCAAGGTAAGAGCTTCAGCACCGTACGTAAGAATGGATTGTACACACGCTCAAAATAAGTTTACTTTTGCCTGGTCACTGGCAGCTGGCTGTCCCAGAGTAGAGTCAACTTCCTAGCTGCAACCCAAGCAAGCTGATGTCTCTTCTGGAATGCCTTACGGTCACTGGCGATTTGACATCCCAGGTAGCAGAAGTCCTCACACTTCGTCCTCACAAGCTTACATCAATGGACTATAGACTAAAGAGTGGGCAAACACATAAAGAAGTTAAGACAGAAACAGTTTAATTTTGAAGGCCTGCTATTAAAATCTGTAATATCCTGACATTCAACCGACATTGTCCTATTATAGGTACAGCCACAACGTACAATTGACAATAACTCCTTAAGAGCAACAGCAACAGGGACATTACTGGTTCGTACCTCTCCGCGGTGTGTCCCACCCTCCTCTGGAGGCCGAAGAAGGACCAATCCTCAGACTGCATCGGAATGCAGCCACAACCACCTCTACTCCCGAACATCCTCCAAGCGACAGCTGAACATCTTTCAACATCACCAACCGTGTCCTTTCCCAGTCGGTTTTTTTTAGGACCAGAGGTCTAGACCCAGAGCTACACATCCGGAGAAACAGACTACTACTCTCTGGAGACATCCACCCAAACCCGGGGCCGAGCTGCGACAGCTGCCATAAAGACATAAATAACGCCCACTTCCCACTAGTTTGCTCGAAATGCGCCAAAAGTTACCACAAGTGGGAAAAGTGTTCTAAAACCAAACGCTTCACGGCTGACAGAACCTGCCGCCTCAACCTCCCAAGGATCTGTTCACTCTGCAAAACACAGGGTACTTTCCAACAGCTGCAATATAACAGGCAAATAGCAACAAGCAACCAACCTCCACCTAGACCTAACCCCAAATGTATTTGTGCAGCCACAAACTGCACCATGACAGTTATGAACTCGAATACAACACCCATTTCGTGCACTACTTGTCCTCGTCTCTTCCACAAGCAAGAGAAATGCTCAGGCCTTACTAGACAACTCACCGACAATTTAAACAATACCAACTGGACATGTCCCACCTGCAGGGGTATTATTCACACCAATCATTACACTACTCCCTCCTATCCACATCAAGTCAGCAACACTCCTTTTTGGTCTGGATCTAAGAAAGACTCTCTCACAATATTACAATGGAACGCAGACGGAATCCGCACAAAACACCTTGACTTGAAAGATTTATCAAATCTAAACAAATTGACATAGCGTGCATCCAAGAGAGCAAACTTATCGCCAGCAATAAAGATCCACACTTCAAAGGATGCACTACTATTCGCACAGACCGAGACCAACTCAAAGGTAACAAGAAAAACCGAGGGGGAGGAGTACTGTTTTCTGATTAAAGAAACGTTACCATACAAAAAGATCAACGCTAACTTCAGAAGTCCAGGTAATAATACCTCAGAGTGGAATTCTATCTCAGTACCACTCTCCAAGCGCCGTAAACTGACAATCCACAATGTTTACATCCCTCCTGTAAGAAACCATGCAATAGATGCCAACTGACAAAGAGACATAAATACAATCAACTGGCCAACATCTCGCGACTCCATCATCCTGGGTGACTTTAATGCACACTCTAACATCTGGGGCACTTTGGCAGATAACAGAGGGGAAGCTATTGAAGATTTCATAACAGATAAAAACTTCCAAGTACTGAACGACGGGTCACTCACGTGCGTTAACAGAACAACAGACTCTTCATCCACTCCGGACGTTGCTCTAGCCCACTCTTCCATTGCCAACAAACTCTCCTGTAATACAGTCAATGAATTCAGCTCAGACTACCTACCTATCCTTATTAAGAACGATAATACTGACATTCACACCATTGACACTTTCTACCCACGCTATTTCTGGAAACTAAAAGCAGCCAAATGGGAAGAATTCACCAATCAGCTAGAAACCGAAATGAATAAGATGGATAAGATCAACCTTCCAAGACTATATTAACACACTTAAAACTGTTGGCAATAAACTTATTGGAAAACACAAATGTACATCCAAGAACCAGACATGGTGGACGCAAGAAATGACTGAACTGGCTAAAGAAAGAAATCAGCTCAGGAGAAACATGACAACAAACAGAGGCATAGATCGAAAAGTGCAACCAGCTTAGAGACATCACATTAGAAGCAGAAAAGAACGACTGGAATGAATTTGTCATTCTGCCCATCCTAAAGGAAGGGAAATCTCCAGCAGAACCAGTCTTATATAGACCAATTGCCCTCCTACCCACCACAGCGAAACTCATGGAAAGTCTAGTTGCAGCTAGACTATCAGCTTGGCTGGAGAACGCCAACATTATCTCAGAACACCAAGCAGGATTTCGTACAGGTAGAGAAACTACAGACCAACTCATCCAACTCATCCAGACAGTCTCAGACAACATGCACAACAAACCTCCACCAAATACACAGTACTCACTTACTTTGATTTTGAAAAAGCATACGATAAAGTATGGCATGACCAACTTATTCTCAAAATGTGTAAGATAAATATCACAAGAAGGTTCATCAAATGGACCCAAGAATTCCTTCAGAACAAATTTTACAAGGTAACTTTCGGCGGAGTGGAGAGGAATCTACGACAATTCAAATGCGGATTACCCCAGGAATCATCGATTTCGCCCATCCTATTCATTATTTACATCAATAACTTGGTTGAATCACTAGACCCCCTCACCTGCGCTAGTCTCTTTGCAGATGACTCAGCAATATGGAACTCGGGTAACTCCATGCAAGACCTAGAAAGGAAATGCACACAGGAAGCAAATACCATAGCAGACTGGGCAGACAAGAACTTAATGAGACTAAACACGAACAAATGCGAGACTCTTGTTCTCTCCTCAGATCCCAAATGCCTTAGCTGGCAACCTAACAGCACTATTAGAGTTACCCCCATCAGAGTGGTTACGCACTTCGCTTCCTCGGGGTCTGGATTGATGGTGGCCTCCACTTCACGTGACACATAGAACACATCCAAAGGAAATGTGAATCCCGCTTAAACATCCTAGCAAAACTTCACAACTCCGACTGGTGTAAGGAGAGAAACACACTGAGAAGACTCTACACAGGATTTATTAGACCAGTCATTGAGTACGCAGCTCACGCGTGGTATCACTGGTTACCTAATACTTCCATCAACAAACTCGAAGTGATCCAGAATCACTCCATAACCTAGACCTACCACAGAACTTTTGAAAGCCCCTCAAGTGGCCTCCAGGGAAGACACTCTCCAACTTAGTGAAAATTTACCAAGATATGTTAAACCCAATACCTAAGTCTGACCCAAACCCAGTGAAAAAAAAGGCATTCGTACAGATATGCGAAACAACACACAATAACACGAACACCCATATTTTCACTGATAGCTCAGCAAAAGAATCCAATACCAACGGAGGCTTTGGGATGGTTGTCTACCAACAAACACAAGAAATTGCAAGCGCATCTGGACCAGCAGGGAAATACTGCTCCTCTTATGCTACGGAATGCCGTGCTCTCCTGAAAGCTCTCAACTAATGACAACCCAGTCTTTATATACAGCGACAGCTTATCATTAGTCAGACATATAAAATCTGGAAAATCCACAATGGAAACAACTCTTTGGAAAATCTATCAAATACTCTGATCTGCTCCACATCAATTCCCATTGCCATCAATTGGATTCCGGCACATGATATCATCGATAATGATAGAGCGGACCAACTCGCCAAAGAAGGCAGCAAACACAACCAGGAACACTCAGAGACCACCCTGAGTGCAATAAAATGTCTGATTAGAAGAAGTGTCAGATGGAAGCCGACTCACGAAAGGACAAAAGAGGTATTTGGCAACAACTTCCAATCTGGAGCAGAAACCCTCTTTGATACCCACAAGAGGAAAATCTTCACTCAGCTGCGTTCTGAGCACTCCCCCCTGCTAAACAACTACACGAACAAACTGGAACCGGAATTTGCCCCTAACTGCAAGAAATGCGACGAAACAAAGGAAACTGCAATTCATATCCTTTGTTGCCTGCTCATGAACCAAAAAGACGTATTCACTCGGAGACGTTCGAGAGAAGAGTACTGATCTCACCCATATAATCTCACATAGTAAATTTAACCTTTCTCGCATCGCAGACCCAACTGTTCTCCACCGGATTATACAAGCCTTTCACCTAGCATACCAACGCGTTGAAGTATACGAACGGGACAGACTCTCAAAGAAGTTTTATGGCTTGCTAGACTCAGGAAACGACGCTTCCCACCTGAGAGGCGTACCACAAATTTCTCAGCGAGACACACCAATAACAACAGCTCAGACATCTACGTCACTGACCTATCCAACACTCTTTCCCACGAAGAACTGACTTTATTAGCGAAAAGCCTCAAATTCGCTATCCATGACAAACTAAACGACTACACGACCCTCGACATACACGCTGCCTTTGTCTACCTAATTTACAAAATTAGATGGAAGCATCAACTATAAACTCAGACAAACCACAGCGCCCTAACTATACCAGATTACCCAAAAAAGATCTTCCTCACAAACCCCAACCGCGCAACAGCGGAAACTGAAAGCAAATTATTACAAGCCCATGCCTGCATCTTTCAAGTTATCCAATGGGCTAAATCCGACCATCCAAAGCCTAATCCATCTAAGAAAGAACACAACACTATCCATTCTCTCCGCAAACGACCACTCACATTTCTCCCCAGTGACAAAGGGTGCGAATTTTTCGTGATTAACAATAACCTACATGACCAACAAGCACGGGCACACCTTGAAGACCCGACCACTTACACAAGATCTGCTCCCATCACAACCTCCACCATAGAAAGCTCAATGCAGCATGGAAAACCGTCGTCACCAATGCTAAACTTCTCCAACATACTGTACGATCCTTCACTACCCGTAACACAGTGATTCCCAGATTCAACCACCTCATCAAAACTCATTAGCAAGGCACGGAAATCAAAATCCACTTCATTATCGTTAGTGTCGATGGACCCGCATCTAAACTTCCTTAGCTCCTAACTCCACTCCTATCGACAGTCCCAGAATATTTGAAACGAAATGACGATTTAATGACAGCCAACAACGATGTGAGACGCGAGAACAGCTATGGGGTATCAACGATGGCCGCCATCACAGATCTATCCGATAGTGGTACCCGAACCGACCAGCAGCAACTGCGATTATACCATCTATACAGATGGCAATGCAACAGGTGGTACCAAAGACGGGGGCTCGGCAGCAGTGCTTACCGAAGGTAACCCCGGCGCCCCCCGCATTCTTGACACCATCAAAGAGAAGGGAAGAGTGCTGACATCCTCCTATGAGGAAGAACATGACGCCCTCTTGCTTTCTACAAGTTTGATCTGACAAGATACAACAAAGAAAAGCTACCTGATTTGTTCCGACAGCAAAGCCCTCGTTTCAGCTCTAGAATCGGGTTCGGACACCACCAAATCTATCAGACACGCCCTTAACAGTTGTAAAAACAAAATTACCATTCAGTGGATTCCCAGCCACGTCAACATTCCGGGGAATGAGCTGGCCGACGCGGCAGCCAAAGAGGCCACCATTATTGAAGGCCCCAATAAGCCAATCTCATTTGACTGCATAAAAGCCCTCATCAACAGAGAGGTTAAAGACGCCAGTCCAACAAACTCTAGAATAATCAGAACTTACGAGGGACACTCTCTTAAAATCGACGAGAATGCGATCCAGAACCTCAAGGATAGCTAGCTGCCTCATCGACCAACTCAGAAGCGGTCATTGCCTGAAATTTAGATGCTATCAGGCACTTATAGACCCCTCAATTAATCCATCATGCCCCCACTGCCCGGACAAACCTCACACGGTAGAGCACTGGCTCCAAGATTGTCCCGGCACTGACGCGGTGAAGATAAAGATTTTTGGAACCTGCCGGCTGCCTCTTTCCATCCTGAATGCGATGCCTCAAGAGGTGGTCCTACTGGCACGCCTCACTCTTTAGTGGGCGTGGTAGGCCTCATCCACCACAACAACAACAGCAGCAGCAGCAGCGCCTCAGTGAGTTCTGGCAGTACTGTCCAAATTGCCTACGCAGTCTTGCCACGTATAGCAAAACTAGACACAGTGTCGCATTCTGTTAGAGCGTGGAACATTGACAGTGCACGAGCCTTCTCTCGTCCCAATCCAGCTGGTATTTTGTGTGCTGCTAGGTATCGGAAACTATTGCCTGTTCCGAATGCCAGCCACAGTTTGTCTTCTGGTTGCAACTCCTGTGCCATGGACACTGCCAGCACCATAACATTGGTGTCTACAGTCCGGATGAGTATTGCATGGTGTCCATACTTGGCTGCATGAGATGCATGCAGCAACATCTGAGTGTCAGCTTCTTCATGGTTACATGGGGCGAGTGAGGTCAAATCTTGCAGTACTGGTTTGCTGAGCACTGCCTCTCCATCAGTAATGACGAGTTGCTTGTCATCCTGGTCTAACCATTTCATTACAGCTGTTGAAAGGAACCTGAACAGCTGCGTCTTGTTGCTGTCCGCTCGTAGGAAGTTCTGCCAGTTTCTGGTATGGCTGCGGCAGCCAACACACGTCTCCGCACGCTTTGTCCTCGCTTTGCACGTGTACTACCTTTCAGTGAACCAGCAAGGTATGTATCTCAGACCAGATCCAGGCGTGACACTGTTTGCAGCTTCGTGGACATATATGGGATGAAGATATGTTGTGCATAATCTTCAAAGGTCCTTGATGCAGCCGGCTTCATAATCTGGACGATGGCTGCTCCATCATGCACAATACAGGTCGTTACAGGAGTCTCTGTCTTTGCGTCGGAGACTTCTTTCAAGCATGTGAGGAGATCATTCTTGGTACCAGTGAAGATGCTTCCACCAGCAGACAGTGCAGGAGGACATGCCTGATTCAATCTTGTGATGAAATAACTCCAGGTTTCCATCCCTCGTCTGGCAGGTTTTTCTAACGTCTAACACCTTCAGGTTATTACAAGGAATAGAGTTGTCCAATGCCTCTGTTCTGTCCAACAGACACTCTGGCGAAAGCCTCAAACTTCTCTTGGCCAATCCTCTTGACATTCATTCTGGTCCCATAACCATCCAGCGATGTAGGGCACTAGAGTTGTCAGTGAGCCCAACTGCTCCACCATCTCCTTTGATGCAGGTATTATTCTGCTCATGTGCCTGGTCAATCGGGATTGAAGAGAACACCCTCTGTGTTTTCTGAATGGTAAAGTGGCCTTCCTGAATTTCCTGGCTACATTTGGGTGTTTGGTGGTGAGTTCGGTCATGTCCTTCAGGTGCACTGGTATCCACCTAGTAGCATAGTGGGTGTGATCCAGTGCGTGGAACCAGGGGATCAGCTCTGTCAGAGCATCGAGGTACATCATGAACGATCCCTGCCTAAGATAACGCACATACACTAGAACCGAACAGTTCTAGTTGCAACACAGTTGACCAATATTGAAACTGGGGAATGTTTTCTCGTCTCTGGCAACACCAGTCTTCAAACGGAGGAAGTTCTTCTGCATCCCTTGTTTCTCCCAGACAGTAGTGGTTGTATACACGTTGCAGATTGTATAGTGCTGCTGCAGACACTTGATGTGCTCTTCTTGTGCGCAAGACATTGGATGCTCGCAGGAATGAGTCTGCTGTCCCTGCTGTCGCAATCTCGGCTTCCACAAGTACTTGCACTCAACCACTCCCCTGCAGAAAGTCCCCACTGTCTTCATTACCGCCATCTCTATGTGGAGGCCACCAAACACCACCACAATCTGCTCTTCACCATATCTCTCTGGCCACTTCCACTGTATCGGCTTGGCTAAAGCAAACAGTGGCTGATCAAAGGTGACCACTGGTGTCTGTCCAGGATTCAGGTGTTCCACAGAATTCTTCACGGCGTCCATTGAGTGCCAGATCATGGCCACTGTGTAGGCACTCTCTAGCAAGAATGGAAGCAGCGACGTTGGGGCGATGACTCGAGCATCTGGTGGCTGTCGGCTGACATGAAATGCAGCCCAAGATGTGTTGTCATTGCCCACTGTATCAGTATTGTCTTCCAGGACTCGCTTTGCAATGCCTAGCCATTGGTATTCTTCATCAGTGTGCTGTTTGAAGTCTCCTCTGGTCAATTATGTCACTGTAGTAGCAGCTGGGACAGGCGACTTCTTGATGCTGCTAGTGACAGGGGGTATATCAGTGTAGTAGTGCGTCAAGAGGGTGACTGTCTTGGACCGTGCATCCTCAGATCCACCAACAATGACAATGCTCCGATCCACTCCTTCACCAGTGTAAGAAGGATGTTGTATGAGGGAGATAGCTGTAGGACCATGGAAGGAGTTCTTTGATGTTGTTGCACTGGAGTTGTGATCTATGTTGTCAACAACAAGAGTTGTGAACACTTTGCCACGCATATTCGGAGGGCGGACCACTCGTTCTCCGTGGAACTGTTGGCAGACACTGTTGCCCATCTGTGCTGAGAGCTGGATCACTCTATCATAGGAGATGCTCAGGCCAAGGTGTGACAGTCTGTCAACTAGTTACCTCTTGCGTGTATGAGCATGCAGCATCATCCCTATTATATATTGGAAGTGGGGTCTCCTGTGCAACACTGTGCCTGACATTGGTGGATGATGTGCAGTGCCACGTGTTCGCTTGTGTTTGATGTTGTTGTCTCGTTTCTTCAATGTAGAGAACGAGTTCAGCGAAGACAACTGTTGACATTGCTCGATCTTGGTTTGTGTCCTGTGTTCCTGTGTTCCTGTGTTCCTGTTGACTTGGCCTTTCTTGTGCGATTGTAAAGTCCTATCAAGCAATACGCAATATAATTTCGTGAATATGTAAGCAAGAGATGTTGCTATCATCTTACACAGTGTAGGTAGGTGATTTCGCTTCTAGACAATACTATATATTTCTATGCAACTACTATATCACTAATATCACCAAAACAACACTACTATACCAATAGAACTACCTCCACGTAAACATGCATTTAGACACCAGAATTAAAGTCAATAGCTGCATTATAACCATACCAGAGATAATAGCAAATGTAGTTTTTTTTAATATTATTTTTAACGTTTTTTTAGCAAATGTAGGCCAATAATTGACAATACCAAGTTTAAATTGGTACAATTGGATTCCTTGCCCCCAAAAACGTACATTTAGATACCAGAATCAGGTAATTAGCTGATTTTTGTCCATAGATAATAGCAAACGTAGATTTCAAGTGGCGGCCATTTTGAAATCCAATATAGCGGACCTAAGGAGAGAATTTCAAGTGGCCTAATATCTTAAAATGTTCGCAACATATTAATGTACATTTGTGCCAAATTTGGTGCTTGTATCACAAAATGCACAATTCTTTTTAATATTTGGGCTAAGCCACTCCACTATAGATAGCTATTTTTTAAATTATGATTGACAGTTTGACGGAAGAAAATGTTTGTATACATGAAGTCTAAGGTCAGTCACGCGATTAGATTAATCCAATCACGATTATAGTAAACATATTTGTAATTTAGCTAAAGATGATAACTTTAACGCTTAATTATACAACTTATTTAAATATAAGTTTATACAAATTTATTTTGTTTAGAAAGTTCTATACATCCCTATTAGAAAGTTCTATCTATTAATATCTGTCAAAAACGATTTCATACAATACTTATTTCATGGTTTAAATTTAAAATGAAAACATGTTTTTTACGTAAGATGTTACTTTCTAGTAACACTTTAGATATATAAAATAAAATAATTATATCAACTAAAACAAAATAAAAGTGAAAAATATGAAAAGTTCATTTTTTTAAATAATATTTTTAATAAATTAACGATAAAAATGTTTCGCGTGGAAATTAAAGCTCAATTTAATATTTTTTTTATTTACAAATGAAACAATATTTGAAGCTCTATTTTTTAAGATATATATTTTGTTGCAAGTTATTGTAAGTTGTTTTTAAACCAGACCGTATCAATTAATTAGAGTAATGATTTGTGTTTATGCTCTTTTGAGGATATAATAGGGGCCTATGACATTCCTTGTATTGTATTTAGTTTTTAAAATAAGGAAATCTTAAGTAATTATATTTAGCTCATTATAGTGTTAATTGGAGAGAATTAGGATATTATTTCGACCCATGAACATTAGAATATAGCATGTCTATATAAATGTCTTCTGTTCATGTTATTCTTGAGTTATTTAAAATTAAGCATCTTAAAACAATTTTAAAGATATAACTCGATTTACTTAAAATCGATTTATAAATTAATTATTACTATTCGAAATTGGTTCAATTGAGCACTGTCTAGTAGCTACCATAAAACTATACCTTTCTAAATTACTCATCCAATAGTAAGTATGGTTGCCCAAGCCCCAATTCCAAGTAAGATTCCTCCTTCTATGTTAAAAGGTAAATATTTTTTATAAAGCATACTTGGAGATATGACAAAACGAATTCAAACAAAGGTTAAACTCTCCCAAATGTACACGAATTACTGTATTCAGACTACTATAGTAACCAATTTATTCGAAAGAGGATGATAACCAGACATAAGCGAGTGGACAGTATTCAGTGGTATATCAAATGAAATCACGTTTTTTAAACAGTAAAACTGTGAAATGAGCTAATTTTGACATTGTCATCATAATCAAATGGAGAGAAAAAAGAAGACAACAAACAAGAATATGGTCAAGACAGTGAAACAT
>JAYRBW010060069.1:0-10789 GCA_036023295.1 Invenusta paracnida | reverse complement strand
TGCTGTAAATTTACGTTAATTTATGTGATAATGTTAGTCAATTAACGTCATCGATGCTGTAAATTTACGTTAATTTACGTGATAATGTTAGTCATTTAACGTCATCGATGCTGTAAAATTACTAAAATACTGACGTAATTTTACAGTGTATGTCTATAGGCGACGATGTGTAAAATTAAATCGGAATATATATGAATTATATTTAATACACAACTACTCGTAAAATGAATCCATCGAGTAGGATTAAATGAATATAAGAACGTAAATATAACATGTCATCGAAAACAGAGCATATTCAAAGTAATAAAAATATAAAAATAAGGTTATAGTCCGACAAACAGATTTAATATCATAGTATTACTGCTATTATATTAACAATGCTTTATTAATGGTAGGTACATTTATTTTCGCATTCAATAATTTAAACTTCAATACTCTTTTGATATAATATGTATTCAGATACTGTTTTATATAAAAAAATGATATTTATATTTATCTTTCATTAAGCAACATTGTTTAGCTGATCATTAATTTATAGTTTTCAATTATTATACTCTATGATTAATAAGAGCTATGAGGTAATAAAAATTAAGAGAAATAAACAAATTTTGCTAATAATTTGTTTTATACATCACTCTTTTGTTAACAATAATGCAGTAATATATTGCTTAAAGTTTAACATTTAAAAATTAAACCTAATTTCTAAACTTGTTATCTGAAATACGAAGCTAACTGTTTTCGCTTAAAATGTTACGATGATAATATATTGAAAACTTTACAGCTTTTTCTTTAATAGAACATTTACGTAGACTCTTGTAGGCGTAAATGTGTACACAATAGGGATAAAATTCAAACAAAAATTTCACATATAATTCTTAGAAATAAATTAAGTAGCATCAAGAGTTAATGCATTTTTGCGTACTTTTATACTTGTAATTAAAATTGCTATTGCAAATTAACTTACATAAGTTAAACTATCGTGGTGGTCAATGATGTGGTATTTGAAATAGCCAGTGCTTTTGTCTTGTGATGTTTAAACATAATTTATGAAAAAGAAGTATTATAGAAATAAGTTAACATTAATCCAAATTTGTGTTTCCTATGTGCATTGACAATTCTATTACATAATTATGCGTTTAACCGTTAAAGTAGTTCTTTTGACATCCACTTTAACACATAGAAAGTTTAAGAACACTTTGAAAGTTACTGTGATTATAAATAAAGACATTCTATTATAACGAATGATTCCTATATTTTCGATGTAAATATTTACAGAAAATTTAAAAACGGTTATACATGTGATTTATAATGAATACAACAAATTATAACTATATAAAGTTTGAATAGACCTACAACAACTTATACCTTTTTTGTACTTTATAGTCTATGTAGTCTATGTATTCTAATAAAATTTAAAAATAATGGACAAGTTAATTGTACATATATAAAATGTTAATTATTTAATTATTACACTCTTTTTGTTGACATATAGATTTCATATTTACTAAAAATAATTTGTAATATCGCTATTAATAGAACACAGTAAAATCTTTTTAATTTGGTTAAATAATTTAATGAAAAATGAATAATTTATTTAATTTAATTACTAACATTCTTTGAATATAAAAATATGTAGCTTTATAACAAAAATATTTTGCTATGTGTAAAATAAAGTCAACTTTATTAACACACAATTTTTTACGTATGTGATTAATGACTGATTAATGGTTCGTTTTCTATAGTCTGAAGTAGCGTTTAACGTATATATCAGGCCCGTAGCCAACAATTTATGAGGAGGGGATCGTGAAAATGAAATGATCCGTCTGAAGCGTTCAATTTTAATAAATTGTATGTACAAAGAGGAATTTTGCAAGTACAAAAAGGCACAGCAAAGACAAAGGATCCCCAGATCCCCCTGGCTCCATACCTGTATAGATATATATATATCATAATAATATAGCAATGCCATTAGTAAAGTCACACTAGGTATAGTGACACAATATAATAAGGATGTAGTAATGACATAGTTATTACATATTTATATTATGAATTGTATGTTTTTCGACAACACAGTATTATAATTTTAATCAATATCAATTATGTCATATATTATATAGACACCACCATAACATTGACGTTTAATACTGATTAACGACAAAAAAGCAACCATTACAGTTTTACTTTTAATAAGATGGAGTAATAATTTCTATTACAAGTTGTTGCGTCTTAATTTTATGCATGACATTTTGCGTATACTTCTATTTGCTTACTATATGCATGTATAGATAGATTTTAGAAGAAATTATATTCAATTGGATATCTTCATAATGTTGAAATATTCATGCAGCAACAAACAATATAAACGCACACAATACCTCACACAACATATTATTAAAATTATACTTACCTCTATAGATGTGAATATACATGAAAACTATTATAAATTATTTACAATGCTGTGTGTAAAAGTATCCAAAAATAATAGTGCTGTGGAGTCTAAATGTGTACTCTGAGAACACAAAACCGGTGTATTTACGAAGATAAACCTTCCCATCTGACTTAAACCTTCTTTCTTTATACTCTATATTCATGCCACAATAAATTTACGATACTCCCAGTAAATATATGTTATAGTTTCCTATTATAAAAATAACTGTATTATAAAAACTCATATCCAACTTTTATAGATTCTAAATATATGTGTACGAAACGTTTATAACGTATAACCCGTACAACGTACAACTTCTACGACTTTGTTAATTTTTTATTTATCTACTAAATGTGTTGAAAGTATTTGTTTACGCTATTTAATATCTTCAAAGAATTCTCATACTATCGATGTGATATTTTAGGTATATGAAATTAAAAAATTTACATAGCAATTTTTATTAGAAAGTTTATTTGTTTAATATAATAAAATATAATGTGGATTGAAAAACCACTTAAATTTAAAATAAATATATTTTTAATAGAAGGACCTTCTATTAAAAATATATTTATTTTAAATTTAAGTGGTTTTTCAATCCATATCTATACAGTGTTTAGTTCTGCTTTTATTTTTCATCTTTTCATAATATAATGTGTTATTAAGTGTGTATTCAGTGTTATGTGGAGATGATTCACAGATAACATAAAAAGATAACAGGACATTTTTCATTTAAACATAATTAAATAAAACAAATTACATAAATATTATATGAACTTAAATTCTACATAGAAAATAATAATTGAAAATCGATTTATTTCTCAGAATATTATTTAAATAGCTTATAATACGCAACAGTAACTGTCATTATAACTTATTTACATTTTAATAGCACATTTAAAATAGATTTATAAAACATTAATATATTTTGTATAAAAAATAATAATTATTATTAAAAAGTTAAGCTTTCATCAATCTTTTCTAACTATATAGTATTCTTTCTGCACTTGTTTCAACATCTTTTCATTTAATAATTTACTTTACAATTCACGATGCTTATTTTAATAAAGAAATTAAAGCACAATTCATTTTAATAATGCAAATTAAGTTATAAGTTATATATCCAGTAACAAATTAAAATATCTAGCAAGATATAAAAAGTTAAGATACTCGCAAAATTATGTATAACAAATGGCTACGTAGTGTTTCACATATTTTCGTTTAACATAATCAACAATTATTAACAAATAGTTCGCAATACTTAAGGACGTGCAGAGAGTTGGGTTTGACATAATTACTTTGTTACATTTAGAATAATATAATTTAATATCAGTTAGATAGTTAACATATAGAAACAACGATTCTTGCGTGGTGTACCTATATAGACGAAATATGTGACTTCATAATACAAATATGGCAGAACGAGCAACGTTTGTAGAAAGGAAGATAGGTGGCCAACTGTTGAATTGTAATAATTATTTATTTTCTATAAACAATAAAAAAGACGACAAAAGGTATTGGTGCTGTTCGAAAGGTTGCAACGTGATTTCCGTTACACAGAAAGAATTTTTGATAAGCTCCAAAGGAAGCCATATCCATCCACCAGATGCTGGTCTTTTTGCGGAAAAATTATACATCGGTACTGCCAAGCAAGATGCAATTAATCATCCTATGAAATCCTTGAAAAGAGTTTTCGCAGGTGCATTCCATGGGCAACTATAAAATGAAGAGAATGCAGATGCATTGCCGGATTCTCCAAGCACCGATTCTTTATTACAGAGCAAGACAAGCAAGGCTTCCACCGACACCCCATACCAGAGCTGAGATAGTGTTAGACGGTAAATGGGCAAGGACATTGGATGGTATAGAAATATAATTCTTGCCAACGACGGCAAGAAGGATAAAATCACCATTTTTGGAATTACTCAAAATCTCAGATATATGTGTTCGGCTGATACTATTTATATGGACGGCACCTTGAAATTAGCGCCGGAAATGCTACTGCAGATTTTCTCCATCCATGTCAAAATTTTGGGTGCTATGCGTCCTGTCTGCGAGGCTCTATTACCTACCAAAACTGAACTGATGTATATTCGGTTTCTTATTTTTTTACAGAACACGGTGCTGCAGTATGGACATCGGTTTGCTCCCTAAAACGTATGCATTGACTTTGAAATTTCCATGAAGTATCCAACAAATCTTTCCAAACGCCCGAATTAGAGACTGCTTGTTCCACTACTCTCAGGAGATATGGCGGCATGTACAACATCTATGGCTTACAGAACGATACAATACGGGTGACTCTTTCAATCGCATAGTTAGGCGTGTTAGTGCCTTACCTCTGGTACCAGCAGGTTGCATTGACTACGTGTGGTTACAAGCAATGAACGAAATCGCTTATCCAGACCATGCGCTTCAGCAGTTTCTCGACTATGTAACAACGACATGGGTAGACACGATGGTGGCACGATTTCCAGTGGAGATTTGGACGCATTTTGACAATATACAATGTTCAAGAACAAATAATCACTTGGAAGCATGGCATTCAACCCTGAATTGTCAAATGAGCCAGCTGCATCCAAACATATTTGCCCCCATTGAGATCTTACAATGAGAATAACAGAAGTTCAAACATCAAAGTTCTGATACAGGCGGGTGGCGACATTCCACAACAGCGCCCCGTTTACAGAAGAATTTCGAAGCGAATGGTCCGATTGAGTAAAAGATTTTTCAAAAATAAAAATAAAATTGAAATTTACCAATACGCAGGAGCTGTGGCTGAAGCCCTTAAGCAGAATATGCGATAACTTTTTGCGTGAAAACTTGGCAACAATGCTTTTATTACTTTTATATTACTTCCCAAACATTGATTTAAAAAAAAATTAGATGACTATTTCATAATACTTCCTAAACATTATGTTAAGAATTGTATATAGGTATAACTATTGTATAACAACTTATGCTTTTATTTAATGCGAAACGCTAACTTATAATACACAAACAGTTGGCATTATGTGAAACAGAATTCTGTGAAACGCTATGACATCTAATTAATACGACAATTCATTCAAATGACTAATGCATATGAAACGATAAAATTACGAATTTTACATATTTCACAATAAACTATTGAAGAAGAATTATTCTATACTATGTCATCTCGGTTACCTAAAATGTTTCATATATGCTATGTGTTATAGTTATAGCGAATAGTGTGCTAATGAATAGATGTTATTATAATCACTCGGTTTCTTATGTTTTTACAGAACACGGCGCTGCAGAATCGGTTTGATATAGCAAACGAACCAAAAAATCTGCTCACAAACAGGAAATAACTTATTTTTGTATTTAAGAATCTATATATAAATCTATATGTTTAAATGTGTAGTTCAAACAAATGCTAAAATATATTATATATGATGAATTATAATAATAATAGTTATAGACATGAATGTGTTAGACGCAATACCAGCTAAACCCAGGAGTAAGTAGTCTTGATTTGAACGCTGGACCACGGGATTGTAAGTCTCACGTTCTAACCATTTGACTATTTTTGTCTATAACTATTATTATTATAATTTATCCAGCTCAGAGACCGCTTCCAAATCACACTTATCAATGATGAATTATATGTATATTAAGTTTTTTTAAAGTTTATTTGATAACGAATTTCATATTACACAATATATAGCAAACGAACAAAAAAATCTGCTCACAAACAGAAAATAACTTATTTTTTATATTTAAGAATCTATATATAAATCTATATGTTTAAATGTGTAGTTCAAAAAAGGCTAAAATATATTATATATGATTAATTATATATATATACTAAGTTTTTTTTTAAATTTTATATCGAATTTCATATTACACAATATTGTCAATTGACAAAGAAAAAATGTATATGAAAGCAAGAAATTGGATACAATTATAGCAAAATATAAAATTATTTAGTTTTAAATAGAATATTCAATTTTTTAAGACATAATTTTCAAAATAAAATATCTACCTATATATGCAATATACCAATATCTAAGTATAGCACATAATTATATTTGGTAATATGTACAAATTTAATTGTTATTCAATTTTTATTGGACACCATTAAAATTATAAAATGTTTATCTTTTTTGTACATCAAAATAATAGTCTTGGACGTCATAGAGTAAATAAGTATAGAGTTTTAACTCACATCGATCTGTATGCGGTTTTAATACTATTTACTATTAGGAGTCAAGAATGTCTCTAAATAATCTTTTGAAATTCACAGCAATACTGTAATACCTATACTGTTTGCATGAATAAAAATTGTTAAGATATTGTTTAGGATAAATTTGAGAAATTTTCAGACTTTGGTGACACTTTTACAGTGATTATTAAGATATTTTTGAAATTGATCAATACTTGGGAGATCACGTCATTTCGACAAGAAGAGTATAGCAACTAGCTAAATAATTTCGGGGTGACATGAACACTGTCGAAAGGAAATTGGACAGGGATGGTGTAACATTGAAAATAGAAAACAACAATAAAAATGATAATTGAGGATGATTGGATTAGTGACAGAGCTATTGAGGCTCTAATGGAGGTATCGAATACAAAATTAATGAGATTATTAGTGTGGAACTGGGCCTAGGTAGGTACTAGGTAGTATGGAACCGACAGCTAGGTAGATACTCAGTGATTAACAGCAGCAGAATCGCATTCATATAAAGTATTGCGTTGATCACGAGGTTTGAAAGGGAATATCTTACTCTCTCAACTTGAACTTGTATGACAGTTAGATACATATTCAAAGACATAAAGAGCAAACAAGTCATTTTTCTTTTTATAACATTAAAAATACACAAATTTATCAATAATTCCTCTGGATTTTGCAGTCGGGAAGTTTAAGATTTCAAGCCATATATATGATTCCTACAGAAACATCATCAAATCTTAGTAATCTAAATACTGTAACCATATTTGTCCTCACTTCAAGCATAAATTCATACGTAGAAATTCAATTTTATTCCTATTAATTGTTGGGTATCCACATGGCTGATATACATGTTAAACCAGCTCCACGTTGCGAATCTTGTGAACTGGTAATTTCGGAAACTACATGTTACTGACCTAATAGTACATATTTCCGTTCTCACCTTTAATGGCTTTGATATTGTTTTCAATCTTAAATATTAGAATTTTTTTATGATCAAAAGTTCTATTCAATAGTATCTCTATTATCTCTAAATTAGTTAGCTTGTCGCTGAACTCCTCTTTCCTAAAATCAGTCAAGCGTAATTGATCTTGGATTCTTGTTTGTTGATTCAAGAGAAATAGTTGATTACAATATTTTGATGGAAAGGACAATTAACTAATTTGTTAGTATCGATAAAATTGAAAAAAATCTAAAATTCAACCTATAATAATTTTTCATAACTCGCAAGCTCAACATTTTAAACATTTTCATTTTGTCTATAGTTATTATGAATAATATTATGTAGATATGAATATTTCAAAAGGAAATGTTTTATTAATTTCTAAATTTCATTAATTTTAATTAAAAACTAAATACATACATATATAAATTAATTTAACTTTGGTATAGTTAAATAAAAATCTTAAAATACAAGTACGTATATTACACATCGAAATGGCATTAACAAAGTTATTTGAATCATCAACTAAACTCTATTAACTCAGAAGAAATGAAATCATTTATAGTCCACCTTTCGTTTTGACTTAGCGAGTCGGGCATCCCGGGCAATGTCCGTCTCCCCGGGAACCGAGTGGCCCCACACCTTGACAATAATGGCCACATATGTACTTGAGATGAAGGCGAGTGGCAGGAAATATTGCAGCACCAGCAGGAGCATTGTGTATGTTGTGTTGGCGATGGCATCCCAGTTCTCTGCACATGTGGAGTGCGACGTCTCGTTCTTTAGTGTGGTCACAACGAGTAACGGCATTGCTTGAACGGTCGCCAGGAACCAAGTCAGTCCGATAACAACGCAGGCGGAGCCACGAGAAATGCGCTTCTTGAGAGTGTAAAAAACGAGGATGAACCTGTCACATGAGATGACAACGTGGGTGAGCGAAATGAGCGATATTGTGAGACACTGAATGAAAGGGAAGAGTTTACACATGACTAGACCGAAGGGCCATTGGTGCAACCAGATGTCCGCCGAGGAAGAAATAGGGACTACGAAGAGTGTCATGAGAATGTCAGCCATGCTGAGATTGAAGAGAAACAGGTTAGTTATGGAAGCCTTCAGATCGCGGATTATCACCAGACATACTATCCCATTTCCACCCACTGCAATTATAATGATGATAGCGTAGAGAGATGTCAGGATGAACTGGGTCGGCAATTCAAGTGGCTCAAAGGTGGCATTGCAGGTGAGCGTCATGATGGCTATCGAAATAATTAAATAGATTACTTTATATTTGATAAAAAAAAATTAAATAATTTTTCAATTGTTCGGTTTATTTTATTGAAAATGCTGCTTTCATATAATACCCCACTGTGTCCATTTTAATATCTACATTTACTTGTAAAGTTGTCATTTCTGATTGGTTGAAATAAACTACCAATACGGAGACATGGTAAATAGAATATATGAGTGTGAGTGTTTCTTACAATTTTTGTCAAAATAATTATACAAGATTTTGATAAACTAGAAAATTGAATACAACGTCATCCACATTTAGAAAATAATACATAGGATATTGAAATGAAACTTATGAAGTAAGACTTTAAAAGTTTAAAAGACTAACAGTGTCATTCTTAAATCTTAAACTACCTGAATAAGTATTTTATTTAGTTATCAGTTTGTCATCATTTTAGTTTTTAAAAGCATTGGAAACTAATTTACACCAGGCCATGAAAATTATAAAATTGCTTTATGATGACACATAATTAGTAATTTAATACCGTTGTTAAACCTAAAGAATTAGTTCAATTTCTCAAAATTTACTCTGTTGTAATAAATGCATTAACAAAGTTGAATCAAACTATTCTAGATTAGTGAAAGCGGGCAATCTTGTTGGCCAATCGATTATGCCATAATGACCTATCCAACAATTTTTGCTATTTCTATTTAGCCATTGACGAACTTTTTGGTATAGTGGGACGGAGCATCATCCAGATGAAATTAAAAGTGTACTTGATAAAATTGATTTGTTGCATGTTTTTATATCTTTCCCCATTAACCGCGCGCGCCAGCAAAGTAAAAGGTCTAATGATACCTGGACATATATGGCCACCAATGTTTTCGATTAGGAAGGTTAATTTCTTTCTCCAGCGCTACATGTTGGTTTTCATTATACCAATAAACACAATTATAATGATTAATATGTTCGTTAAGTTTAAACGTCGCTTCATCACTCTACGAAATCCGGTCAAGAATGGTATGGGTCATCGGCAATCATTCTGAGAAAAGTTTCAGAAAATTCTCATCTTCTGTCCGGATGTAACCCATTAAGAAGGCAAGAAATGTCGGTTGCTTCTTTGAGCATCGTTTACAGAGCTTTTCAATTCAAAATTTTGGACCAATTAAGAAGAATTTTCACAATATTGAGTAATGCAATTATAGAAGAGAAGACAATAAGTCTTTATAAATCTAAACAAATATAAATATAAATATAAAGCTACAATCAATTCAGCAGAAATATTTATAATTCGAAACACACAAGTTTTTGATCTACCTCTCTGTAGACTATAATCACACGTAAACATTGAAAAGGAATTTAAAGTTACTACATTGACTACTATGATTAAATAAGATTACGTATATATATAAGAGACACATACAAAGGTTCTTATTGGAAGACAGAGAGACAATGAAAAATGTTATAAATTTTTATTAAACTTGATATGGATGTGATTGATATATTTAATGTAATAGTACATGATAGACTTCCCCCAATTCAATTATTAAGAGATCACATTAATCCTTTGAATGTTTATTCCGATGAGGAATTTCCTACCCGGTTTAGACTCCGTAAAGATTCCTTCAATGTACTGTGCGACATAATTTTTCCAGATATTGAAAACACAACAGATAAAAGCTATTCACTTTTACCTATTCACTATTATAGTTTATTCATTGATTTAACTTATTATTCGCGCGGTACATTTTTTGGAATTGATTGGAGTTCATCGGACAACTGCAATGTGGGCATCACATAAACTGACAGATAATAATAATAACAAGGCTTTATTTCCACTGCTTACACAGAAGTGCAGTGCAGTGTAGGAACAATCAGTAGATACATAATAATGATACAAAAAGAATTGGTACACTTATACAGAATGGGTGTTTTGGTTGAAGCTTCTTGGAGCCCAAAAACGGAATGCTTGTTCTCCGAACTTCGTCTTGG
>JAYRBW010060058.1:0-10790 GCA_036023295.1 Invenusta paracnida | reverse complement strand
GATAGATAAATTGTGGTAATCCATAGATTAAATTTAAATCATTTAAATAATCTATGCCTTAAAATATAACTAGTATGCTTGATTAAAATATGCTACCACATCTTAAAATTCCGGGAACTTTTTGATCGCCCCTCGTATATACATATATTGTCGGACATAATGCACATGAGCTCATAATATTTTCATATTTCTAACATTTGATTGTGGACATTGTAGTTTACTGTAATGAATCAATCAATATACCATTGCATGTATAATATATGAATAATATGATTATGATATACGTAAAGTACCAAATTATGAAAATAATTAGAAGAGTATAAACAAGTATATAAAGTTAAACGAAACAGTTATACTTTTTGTCATTTCCAATGAAATAACTACATTTATCATAATTTTCAACTGTTTATCAGCCAACTATTCTTTAGATAATCTCAGATAATCATAATCTTAGATATTGAATTCTTTAGTTAGTCTCCGTTTGTATAAAAATACACGGACGGTATGAAAGTATTTCACTTGTAAATTTGTTTATTTTGCACATAGATTACGGTGGCACTTATTGGAAATGTTTTCTCTTATTTAAAGTTGTGTTTATTTAATACAATTTAAACACAACATTTGCGTAGAAGTTTTGCAGAGATGTAAACACGTGTTTCATTGCCCCGTATATTTAGAAATCTGTTCAATCTATAATGTTGATGACAATTTTGGAGACGAATGTGTACATAATCTGGGAATAACATCATACTAACACCAGAAAGAAATATCTATACGCCTATTTCTAGTGTGGCACAAAACGATTGTTAATTTTATAGTTAAGGTAATATTATAGAATTAACATTTTATAGAGTATATTCAGTAAATAAAATAATTTGATTTTGGAGTAAAGGGGCCGCCGAAAAATTAAAAAGAATTCAGTTCGAAGAAAAGCATGGAAATGCATTGAAGGAATTGTAGTTGTCTAATTAATGTTCAACTTATTACAATCTATTGCTGACGTATGAATCTTGTTCGTAGGAATATTCGCACAGATGAATCAAACATCAAACAAGTATAGCCTCATAGACATGTTATATAACTCGAACAATTCTTAAAATTTCAGTTGTCATCATCAAAACAGATATTAAATCTTAAAACGCCGAATTAAATATAAAATGTTGCTGCGTCTCTTAAAGGGGGAAAATAATCTGGTTATAATTCTCTTTAGATGGACTGCATGCAATCATAAAATTTATCTATATCTGTATATTAATTGGAAGAATGGAAAAGTAATAGTGAGTGTATAAGTAAGTGACCAAGACTCTCAACTACACTCATCGATGGTATTGTGATAATGTAGAGAAAAATATTCAGCTATTTGGAAGGGACAACGAGGTGGAGGGGGGAGGTAGAACAGCAATATAGAGAGAGTATTGTAACTCCCTCTTGTTAAAATGACTGGATTGAGTGAGGGCATACAAGCGACAAATGTCAGATGATTGATGGACATTCATGGAAAACAATTACAAACAATCTGTACCTTCCTAATGCAATAATAGTTTTAATCAAGCTTGTCTTGCTTACCTGACATTTTTGTCCTTGAAATATGAATTTATTTCTTTGGATTTTTCGCTCCATTTCGACATCCTCCGTCAACCACCCTCTCTATTCTTCCCTCCCTCCTCTCCTCTCTTATATGGAGTATATCACAGTTTTCTCCGGGTCTACCCCCCCCCCCCTCCCAAACTATTTTAAAACACACGCTTACTGACAATTCAGTTTACTGACTGCATGATTGATGCCTGTGTATAAATAAATATAAATGGAGAAAAGCAGCTGCCAAGAGTTAAATTTGTCTTTATTTTTAAATCAATTATAGATTGTAATTGTGTATATATCTAGTATGTTTTGGGCAGTAGTTTGCTGTATAAATTAAGATTGATATATGTATATAGGTATAGGTACCGATATATTATAAATATAAATATAAATAAAAGTAAACATATTTAATTTACAAGTTTTACAAGATTTTAGATACAATTTATCTGCAAAACGCATGGTTTGTTGAACTAAAAACTTAACGAAATCTAGTAAAAAAAAAGAATCATATCTTTATATAGCTTCGTGATTCAGATATAGTATTAACAGATTATAGTATTAACAGATTATAGTATTAAAAGATTATAGTAATATAATTCACATATATATTTTAATATTATATTGGTCGTCAATGATTTTAAAATGTTTCATTATAACATTTCTAGATTTTGTGAATATGTAAAGTCAACAGCATATCAGTTATTTAAATGCTATCCAACAGTTCTATCCATAACTTATAATGGAATATCAGATGAATTTAGGAATTTATGAATTGATTCCTAAATCGTGTACAGTTATATCATTAATTTATTAAATTCTTAATGTGTTTATAACAAAATCGCAATCCTTTATAAAATATAAATGTACAAACATTTTTGTTATTAGAAATTATAGTATACCTATACATATATATAACTCATGGATTTCCCGTCATTATTATTGGTATATATGTATATGTTTACGTTTAATATATATTGTTAGCAAGATAGACAATTGTGTACATATATATTTATGTTTACGTATAATAAATACTTAATTTACTACTTTTAGGAGCGATTTTAAATGAATTATATATTTTTTTAAACAGAACACCTCCAAAGTTGAATAAAAGTTTTTCGCACTCTCATGGAGATTAGATAAATATTGCAATACACTTTTTCGGTTATCTTATCTTATATTAACTATGAAATAAGTTGAATAATATATTATATATATGTATAGGTTGGAAATTTATTATATAAGACGAATGCATGGACATTATGTTTTTGAGATTTTATCATCATATTTGATAATTTTGCTTTTTGACTTTGCTATATTAGCTAAGCGTTTATAAGACTGTTACTCACTATAACATAATATATTCAGTATTATATATACAATGCTTAAATACATGTTAATTAGAGGCAGTTATCATTCAATGTGATATTTAGCTATACTTTATTGTATATACATCAGTCCAATACAATCCCAAATTCAACTGTATATATTAACCTTAATGGCATTATCTGTTTTCCTTTATGAGTATATCATGTGCATAAATCAGTAAAACAGGTAGACAATTGAACGATTGTGGAGTCTCGTCTCCCTGAGAAATCAATATTCCTCAGGACCATAACTCACTCACGATGTTGGCATTTATGTAGCTCCATCATCTAGGAACCTGTCGGGCTTTGTGTAATGTAGAATTCTTATAGACGACGTCAAGAAGCGCGCCTGAGCGACGATCAACCTCACATTAGGAGTATACAAATATTACACTATAACAACTAACTGATTCTGCGTCTATACATATATATAGGTATAGTTCGCTGTGCAATCCATCGACTTTAAAAGCTGCAGGATTGTTTGAAGGACACGTTGTCTTCCTTCCAGGTTGTTCCCTCATTCATGGGTCCTGTATATACCACCCCCCCCCTCACCTTATCCATTCCTAGAGACCGTCTCCTAGAATGCCACCTGTCGGTACTTTCAACTACCTTGCGACACAGAGACTCGGAGACGGGCCTGTCAGTCATACCTGCTCCTAATGCTTCCCCAGGCGACTTCAGGAGTCATGATTGACACCCAGAGTGGAGCTCTCTATTGTGCATTCTTCTTTAAGAGGGGGGCTCGGGAGAGGTATAAACTAGGTGGATGTATGCCTGTAGTTTTATTTGGAAAAGGTATATGCCTAGTGCCTTTAATAATATTGCACAAATTTTTGTTTCTAGACCTATATACTATATGTATTATACACTATACATTACAAATATGTACCTACATATATCTATTGTATAAGCTTTCTATGTATATCTATGTATATAGCTTTTTTTAATATCATGAAATGTGTCCATTTACTCTGAGTTTATCCATGTTACAATGAGAAATACGGCTTATATACAATTTAACTGGTAAAAATATTAGAATCATTATCGGTTAGAAATGCATTAACCAGCAAAGGAACCTTAGATCAGACTTAAATGGATCGCACATAGCCCCACTTTCGAAGTGTCTTCTTTTAATGAATTGAAGACGGATCACTTAGTGCACAGAAATTGTTATAGAATGATATATATTTAGAACAAATAAGCATTTCAATGTCCTTGTATAACTGGCGGAATTTAAGATGTCAAACAGGAAATAAAATAGAATTTCTACAATTGTGAGTGCCAATATTCATAAATTAGCAAATCAAATATATACATTTCAGAACAAGGCATAGGAAATGTAATAGAAATTCGGTAATTTGGAAAAGAAAATAACATATATATTTGTTATAGTTAATTTATAGCCTAAAATTTTATACCAAATAATTTCAATGCTTTCAAAATAAATAGAACATTTTAGTTTAGGTGTATACAGTTTTTTGTATGCTTTAAGACAATATTATAGACACACATGCACACATTTATATTGAAATTCACCCAAAATATGATCTGTTCAATATAATAAGATATTTGAAAATGTCATCAAATATATATTACCATCAATAAGATCACCTTCTTCAGTAAGATGAGAACATTTAATTTTATAAGAATTAATATACTTCTCATTGGTACCATATAACCTATTTGTAAGAAATGTAATTCAACCTTTGTAATTCAAAGTCAATCTTTTAATATCAACGCGACTTTCAAAAATATATCAATTCAGATAATAACTTTCATGATAAAATTTAAAAGGGAATATAAAGAAACAGAAGACATTATTTCAATATATTTAATTTTTAAGATAGATGTACATATCATGATAAATAAATACAACATTATTTTTTTGTAATCAACCTCGCTTGTGCATCCTATCCATCAACGTATTTTGTATTTTTTGTCCTTGATGACACGACATAGCGCTGTCACCATTTGACAGAAATTCATCTATCCATCCATGAATCAAAAACGTCTACAACTCCCCATCCCCATTTTCCTGCAGCTTCCATAGATACATATACGGCGTATAACAAGCTACCTAGCTACATACTTACACTGACACTGTTTTCAAATTAAAGAGTGTGACCACCCTTTCCATCATATTATTTTGTCTAAACTAAATCGTGTCGCAATCTCTCTATCTCTCCACTCAATGTATCTCTCTTTCTCTCTTTCTCTTCCTCTACCCGGTACCTGACTATCATAATATGGAAGGTCAGAGAGAAGGGTCCCATCAAATATCTTGTGTAATTAGATGGTGTTTCATCATTCTTTGACAGGCCAGTCAGACGAAAAAAAGATTGACGCATAGGTTGGCATGTATACGTCCTACGTATACTGTCCCTACCATAATATATAGTCTAACTCTAACCCAGCAATATAACTATATACATAATTCTTCACTTGACGATGCAATAGCTCTTATCTTTCTAAATACGCAAAAATATCTATATTTTTCTCTATTATAATTTGCGGTTCCATAGAGTTACTATCTATCCATCTATCTATCAATCCAAGTAACTAACTTACTAACTTAGAAGACATCATTTACACTAACATGGTATATGAGGTCTCAGCTTTCCATCGTCCTGCCCATATCTCCCCCCCCCCCCCGAAGTCTCTTCCTCTAGATTACACTACAGTTGAACAACACAAACTATACCACAACATGGCCAAGAGATGCCCATCTTCATATATTACACAGGTATAATAATAATATGTACACCCCTCCCCGGTGGCGTTGCTATCTGGCGAGATTTCTCATCCATCTCCGAGATGACTGCTGTCAGATCCCTACAAGGCATTTATCACTCCTGTTGAAGGGTAATATGGCTGGTGGAAAATTAAATTCGCCACTTCCATGTCATGTAATCTATTAATCAAGCATTTGTCTTTTTCTCATTTTCTCTAACTTCTTACATATATTCTGCTCGCCCAATACTATCCATCACTATCTCTTCTTTAGGTCTTCTTATTCTACTCTTTTTGAGCAAATTCTTTGTCTATTATGTTCTTATTAGATTTGTTGATGTGCAAATTTTGTTGTGCGATGAATGAAGTAATTGTCTTGGTATTTTGTGGCTGATGTAATGCGACGCTGTCTGTTAAAAGAAATAATAATACAATTCTAATGGAGATACAATAAAACTTGTATAATTATAATAAAAAGTGTGTGTTTAATAGTATAAAAGACAAAATTATAGTTTTTAGTAAAAAAAAAGAAGTTTGTATTTTAGTTTTATTTAAACTAAATAAAGAAATACTGAAATAATTGAACATAATAACTAATATTGAATTCTAATTTGAAATTTTATTTACTCCTTTTCTTCTTTTTAACTTAATTGTATCTTCAGCAACGCTTCGCCTATTTTAATTTAAAGTTCTTCGTAACGAAAAGTAATGAGCCCAACATTCAAGAACCAATATACTTTAAGTATCAATCGAAATATTTTGTTCGCATTAATACAAAAGTATTTTTAGTGAATAATTAAAATGTCAAAATAAGCAGTAATGCAATTTTCTATTAAAATTTAATTATAAAATAAGATTAGTATACTATAATGCTGTTCATATACCTTTAAAATGTTTTCTATAAATAATACCAAATGAAATCTTAGCAGAACATTTTTAGAAATGAATATTTTCAACACAAAATTATGCATTTATAAGTAGTATAAGAAAAACATCATTTTTATGGTATATTAGTATGGTGGATTCTTATGATGTACTCTTATCTTTATAAATAAATTCAAAAAATTTATATTGTCTCTTATGTAGAAATTTATTTTAGTGCTTAAAAGTTTGATATTTCATTTAAAATTAATTATTGAACTTACAAAATTATTTCACAGCTGTATAGGTTATGTTTGAAAGTAACCAAACTTTAAAATAATAATACTTTTTATGAATGAATGTAATGCATTTACATAAATAAAAGTATTCAATTAAAGTGTGCAATAATGACTGAACTTCAATGAACTCAACTGTTAATGATAATGTAACAACGTTAATTGATTGTTAACTATAATAATGACTGAACTCTAATGAATTCAATTGTTAATGATAATGTTACAACGTTAATTGATTGTTAACTATAATAATGACTGAACTCTAATGAATTTAATTGTTAATGACAATGTTACAACGCTAACTGATTGTTAACTATAGTAATGACTGAACTCTAATGAATTCAATTGTTAATGACAATGTTACAACGCTAACTGATTGTTAACTATAGTAATGACTGAACTCTAATGAATTCAATTATTAATAACAATGTTATACAACGTTAATTAATTGTTTTCTATAAAATATAACGCCAGAACTTCAACGAACTCAATTGTTAATGACAATGTTACAATGTTAATAATTATTAAATTCATAAAATTAAGATAAATGAAATAAATCAACATATAAAGATAATTGCATTTGAATTCCGTTCCTAAAAATATTTTTGAAAATATTTATGAATAATTTGAATTTAGATTAAAAGTGTCAATTAATGCAATTATAAAGAGATATAAAGAATGCCCACCTAAACTTACAACTTCCGTTATATTCTGTTTCTGTATAGAAATTAATGAAACTTGTTATAGCGCCAGATATGTATCAAATCACATGCATTTAAATTATTCGTTGTCAATTTGTTATTCATTTAACAGGTCATAATTTCAATTGAATTTTTTTTTTAATTTTATATTTTTCTAAGATGTTATATTATAGTTTTTATCAGACCTAATTATACCTATATAGATAAAATATTGACTAAGTTAACAAATATTAATTTACGTATAGTTTACATCATATTCATTATATTGATTTAAGCTATAGTTTTTGAAGATATGTACAAAATATCTTACAACATATTTATAGTTTTTGAAGTACTTCGGATATTATATTCCATTTTATATTGATCATGATTATCTGTATTAAATTTGGCATCGATTAATTAGAATATCCAGGTCAAAGCATTTCTTCTTGTGTATAACATATATCCATATTATCGAGTGATGTAAAATATATAAGGCGAAATTGTAATATTTTCCATTTATTTTCCACACGTCAACAAGTACAGATCGTTATTATTATAACAAGGTATTCTCTTGGGAAATATAACCTATGACAATAAATATTTTAACAGTTGTATATATGTAAGTATACAACTCAGATTACTCCGTAAGTTTGATGTAAAATATATCCGTAAGTGTACCGAGAGTATACTTACAATTATTAAATCTTATACATAGTATGAGTATGTTGTATTAACAATCATGTAATAAATAAATAATCTAAATAATCGGAAGACTTAGTATAGGCAAATATTAATTAAGGCATATTTGAAAGTTTGAAACTAAAATTCTTCTCAGTCAGTATATTACAATGGTACCCATATCTCATAACAGCAAAGTTGAAATGACACCTATAAAATACATAATTGAAGGCTAGCTACTCTTTGATTAACACAAGGTAAATTCTAATTTACTTACATTTTACTTATTTTATTAATGCAAAATTTTAGAGGCGGTTTTATTTTCAACTTACCGGGAATTGGACTGCCGCTGTATCCTTTCCATCGGGACTGAGATAATTTCCGCTCCCCTCACCAGCCCCTCCGCTATTTCTTGTGATCACGTTGATTGGTGAGGATCCGGACACATCCAGGGAGGACTCGTCTGTGACCACCACGTCTCCAGCCTCTCTCAGTGCCTCCATCATCTGTCTCCGGGAAGTTGTATGAAAGCACTGTGATCAACACAGCTTCGACAAGCACTTCCTCGAGTTCTCAAACGCTATATTCCTTCTCCGTGAAACGTAGGAATGATCGCTGATGAGTCTAATGTCCTGACTTTTGCGTGTTTCAATCTTTTAATTATATTTAACGACAATGCGTCCGTCGGAGAGGTCACCAGTAAGGGACGATTAAAGAGCAAGTTTTTCGTCTTCCTCTCTCTTCGTGTTCTTTCCCCTCTCTCATATACTAGAAAAGAGAACTAACGACAAAAGAAATGTTATCACAAGTGTCAGCCAACGAAAACACGAGGAAAATAGAAATGGAAGACAGCCAACAGCAAATTCCGGTGTCAAATCTCACATCAAAGCCGAACACACCCCTTCCTTCTATGCCTCCATTTCTCATTCTCTCTCTCTCTCTCTCACTCACTCAAGCTACGTCTATCTTGCGCTATATACCTAGTTATCCAATGAGGTTGTTCCTGTCGATCAAGCCGTAGCTCATGGATCTGATGCTGGCCCATTAGTTCTTCGGTGAGGCTTCAAAGCTGACGATCTGTCCATCTGTCAGTAGACTGACTGTCACTCATTTCCTCTCTTTCTCTCTCTCTCTCTCTCTCTGCATTCTCCCCTTTCATTTAAGAAGGTTTAACGTTCTATATATATGATTTTGAGAAATATTACCTACTATTACTATAAACTCAGTGCAGAAGTGGCTGCTATATTATTGGAATTATCTTATACTCTGGACGCATATTATTTCGTCCAAAGCAACTTACGCTGACCGGGGTGTTATCATAGAGGAAACCTGTCAGTCATTAGAGTACCTCTCCATAGTTCGTCTTTCACTCTATATATCTTTATCTTTTGGCCCCAGCCTGATTGACAGGTGTTCAATATAGACGAGTGATCAAAGTGGGTTCCCGCCACGGCTGACACGTGTCCAGTGGAACTCTATGTGTTCATATTCACTTCACTACTGCACTAACTGGATTGAGCGGTACATCTTCAGAGACTGATGCAAACTGACGATGATGCATAATAGACAGGCTCTGGCAATACCCCGCGCCTTCCTGACACTTAGGCGGAACTTGACGGTATTGTTTGGTGGGCGGAGGGGTTTCCTCAGAGACTGAACTTCGCCGTGTAATAGCTATGCCACCGGGGAACCATGAAGATATACATATGTAGAGCTGCAGAACCTGCTAAGCTGTCCCGGTATCTGCCATCCGCCTATCCATCCAAGCTACATAATACTGGAAGACAGGAGTGACAGGAGTTGGTGATAACAAAATTCACCGACGTCCTTGGTATCATATATATGTATAATGTTGGGCGTAATATACACTGTGTTCTAAAATAAAATATATATGTACATATAATGTTGTGCGTAATATACACATGTATTCCAAATTTAATATATATATGGATAATGTTATCCTTAAGTTAATAGATTAATACACATTTGTAATTAACTTCCCCCTAGAGTATTCATGAATACACATTTGTTTCACAAAGGCGGTTCCAGAAAATGACATCTGTCAAATATGTGCAATTAAAACTGTGTAATTTACAAACGTGTAGTATAATAATAGAGAATTTAAAAACTGAAAACAATTTGTATATGTTACATGATTGTATTTATACCCAAATAATTGCATACCTAATTTAATAGTAAACCATTTACATGACATATAATGTTGTTTTTGAATCTAAACTGAAACGTATTGAAAGAAAATGTTATTATTCCAGACTAATTTTATATAAAATCCATTGTTAAATTATTCTAATTAGTAAATTACCTCTTTATACATTTAATACAAATTTTGTCAATTACTCTCGAAATTTTGTGATGCGAGTATTCTGATATATTTTACATATTAAAGGTAAAATAAAATTGCATGATTATAGAAATGGTAGAAGAAATATATTGTTATTGTATGAATGTTTTTAAATATTGATTGAGAAAGGTTTCAGCCATAGAGTAATGATTTTACAAAGAGTGTTCACTCTTTTAAATTCTGTATACAGTTCAATACTACTATTTTCCCACCTGAAAGCTTATGCAAAATA
>JAYRBW010060047.1:0-10790 GCA_036023295.1 Invenusta paracnida | reverse complement strand
TTTCTAAGGTGTTTGTCACCATCTTTGATAGCTCTGATTTTTTCTTTTGATAGGGATTTCAACTCATCATTATTCCTAATTCTAAGTGAAATGCTGCAGCATACATAAATCATACATTTTACAAAAGTAAAGCAAGAATACGACTATACATATCCGAAACAAAATAGCAATAGCTCATATGCGTCATTATAATTTTAGTGTAATTTTAAATTGTGAATTTTTAACGAAATATTTATAGTTTTGTTTTCCAATTATGTATTCAAAATAGGTTTTTAATTAATATAATTCAAATGTTATCTTTTGTGTCTATGTTCTATATCTATATTCGCGATGATATTACACCGATTTATTGACACATTATTCGATATATCTTTTTTTGTTACTATTAAAATTGTATTTAAATTGATAATTATTAATAAAAATATTTGATATAAAAGAATATTGAAGTCTTACAACGAATTCATCTTAAGTAATGTTCATATAATAGGCTATATCTAAAGTTCACAGCGATAAATGATACATTCGTACTATTTGATTTCTATTTTTTCGCTCTAAACTCGCTATATAAACATACCTTATCCACTCTGGCAGTTTGCACAGCTGCACATGTTTGTTGTTGCGTCAAAGTTATGCGTGCAATTTCCCGTGGCACAGTACTGTTGACATCGCTGAGTTCTTCCCTCTTAAAAATGAAAACACATTCTTTGTTAATGCAGTTATACATTAACACCAAAGGCCTATTCAATCGACACCAAACGCGTGTGTCGCGTCACTGCGTGTCAAAAAAATTGATATTATTTAATCTTGCAATCCATGTTGAAAACGGTAATTATAAAAATTCTAAACTGTAATATCCATTATCTAAGGTTTTATATATAAAAATCTATGGATATATTTCGTATATTAGTCAAATGCAGAAAGTTTCATGGCAATTTTATGAAATAAAAAGGATACAATTGAATAACGAATCTTTGATATAGATATGTTTTCTTGGAGTGAAATATTACAAGAAACATTTAAATTATACATTTTAGAAATAAAAATAAGTAATATGATTATAAATATCCAAAATAAACTAAAAAATTAAGCTTTATAAGTAATACTTCTAAAGTTAAAGTAATTATATATTTTATATTATTTAACGAAATATTTTATTGCTTTTCATTTATTTTTCTAGATTATACTTATAATTTGTGTATGTTTATCTAGTTTATATATTTTTTGCTTTTTTGGTTTAAATTCTTAAAACAAATATTTTTTATCGTTTTTTCTGTGTAATTTTTTTCTCGTGCTGTTTCCGTGCTGATGCAAAATCACGTTTGTCTCCATGCAGTTCTCTAAATTTCAATAAAAGTAATGCGCGGAGAAATGAGCTCCGAAAATGATATTTGTCAATCGTGAATTTCCGTGCATTCGGAAAAATAATTAATTGCATAATTATCACCGGAGTGATTTCTTAAATTTATAATTCTCAATGACTGGACATAAGTGCGTAGATTGTCAGTGAGTTAATACGTAGCTAATCATGTTTATAATTCTAATAAAATCTTTGAGAAAGTACATTGTTTGTCTTCTATAACGGACATTACAGGGTTTTTTTAAGTCACACGCAGAAAACGGGCATAATCAGTAAGTATTTTTTATATCTATACAAACAAGTCTTAGAGAAGTACTAATACTTATAAATAGCGTATATATGTATATGCTATATATAGATATATGTAATCTATACAATCTGTGTTACAGTTTTAACTTATTATCTTATCATTTTTATGATCTCCCTGTACATTTAAATCTTATATGAAGTTATCTCAAACAAAAGCCAACAAGTAATAAGAAAGCATTTTATAACATAGACTGCATTATAACATTCACTGCAGAATATATGTTGTGAGCTACTACTTAAAGTAATTTTATTTCTCTTATTTTAGCATCCACAATTTACATATTATGTTTATAATAAACAGTCATGATCAGCATAACCAATCTATGAAGTCAATGTAATTTAGTATATAAAAGTTTAAGTGTAAAACCTTTATGAAAGATACGTATGTACCTATATAGATATTATGTAATGCTTGGTAATTAAATTTCGTATATTACCGCTTTTTAATTTTATTCAAGATACATGTGTATCTTGTAAATATGTATATGTATACCGTGTAAAAGGTAGCTATACCCCGATTATCCAATTAATGGATGCTTCTAGTTGTTACTCGGAGTTCTTTTCTTTTCATTTTTATCTCTAATATACCTACATATATATTGTTGTATAATTAGTAAAATTTGGGTATTTTACTTGATTATTGAAACTTGCCATACAGTCAATCCTGAATGTTAGATTCAATTCAGATTTATATATATAATTTCGTGTAATCCATTGCTGACGAAAGAAATTGATCATAAGCGCATGATCGCACAAATCCTAAATTTTACTCAAAGTTTCCTCTGAGACTTAATCAATGATCGATTGCTTCTGTAACTATTATTCCCTTGACATAAAAAAGATTGAAATATATTCGTAAAAAGACACTGCCATTAACAGTGTTCAACATTTCATGCAGATTATCTTAAAATTCTTGACTAATCCAGAATTCCAATTATTGACCAATAAGTTAGGGAAATTGCGTAAAGACTTTCAGAAAATCATTGAGAAATAATCATTGTTAGTTTAATTAATTGTTAATTAATCAGCTGTTAATTTGTATTAGTTAATGTTTATACCGCTGTCTATATGTTTACTAATATCGTATGAAATGGATTTTTTTAAAACAATGTTTTTTCTGGGGGCATCAATATTATCAGATATTTCAGATATCGTATAAAAGTTGAATGTAAAAAAATTTACCTAGTCCTCCACCGCATTCGGAGCACTGGCACATCCTTGTCACGGCGTTGTAGTTTGGGGTGCAGTTATTTCGACCGCAGTAGATGGCGCATTGATCGCTGGCGGTCTCTGAGGGTTCAACATTTTCAAACAAAAGTAATTTTAATAATACATTACTGAAAATTATATTATTTTTATTTCTCTGATTTCAAAAACAGTTGTATTTCTTAATTATACTAGGCAGTTTGCGTTAAGTAGAAAAGCCAGTCTTATATCAGTTAGGGAGGAGGGCTGGTACCCTTAGATATTTTGCAATAATTTTTATATGAAAAATGGAACATTATAAGCTTCCGTAACTTTTCCTACAAACCAGTTTTACAACTTTTAGCAATATATTTACCATTTTGTAATCAAAAGGGACGGCCACGTAACAACGCCCTAAAAGTTGTCAAAAACAACATAAATCGTATTCGACCAAAGTACAAAATAATTGAGTTTTATAGTTTTAATTTTATTTTTTAAATCAAACTTTACTTATTTGAAAAGAAAAATTGTATTTTTTATAAAAATGTTTGATAATATTTTATCAGAATATATTGAAAAACTGGCTTAATGACATATATACGACATAGGGTTAACTTATCATTAAAAAAGGACAGTGAAAATTAAAAAAAGTGATATCCAGTATTCGTAGAAATAGCTCAATTTTTCCTGGCCAATCTAATACTTTTTGGGGCTCTTTTTCTGTGATGTCTTTATATAAAGCAATATATAATATGTTATAGTTAATAAAATACTGCATTTTATTTCAAAAACTAATCAGTTAAGGAATCTTGTAATTGAAATATGTTATCATTTTTTACATTCGTAGACTACAGTTTTAAAATAATTAAAATGATATTTATTAAATGCCATTCAGAATTATAAATCAATAAAATGCAATTATAAATTCAATAAACTTCTCCTCCGCTTACTCTGATTGGCCTGACAAGAATGACAGCTGCAGTAACGGGTCCTCTTATTGTAGCTGGGCTGACAACTTTTTTCTTGGCAATATTTCTGACACTCTCGCTCTTCCTCTCCTTATGATCAAATAAAAATGTATTGTTGAATGTAAAAAGGTTTATATAAGTACATATTCAAACATCAAAGAATGTGCAAATGAAAAATGCATAGTGATAGTTTTAGTAAATATTTCAGATATTTGATATTTGTATGGATCATTCTATTTATGTATTTATAATTTGACAATAAACGATATTTCATATATAAAATAAATAAATGCTGCTTCTGAAAATATAAATCTAACATTGCTTTTAAGAAATAATATTAAAAAACGTTAAAAATGTATTCACTCAGTTAAAATAGTAATTGTTCAAATACAAATGCGTGCATAATGACAATACATAATTACTATTATACACAAGATAGAAGTTCTATTTATGATAACAGATCTGTGGTTTCAATCGGATTAATGAAAAAATGTATAATAATTATTTTTCCTGGTTTAAGTTCTATTTTAACCTAAATACTTCTATCGGGAAACGAACAGCTGACAAAATCGATATAGATATCGCTCAAATTATTTTTTCTCAAATTATAATTGCATAAAAGATTCAGTCATGTGTTATTAAAAAATACGAACTATTTCTCAGAAGTATATATATATATTATGCGTCACTTACCTATACATCTATTAATTTAACCTGTACGGATGGCACTTATGCTGAATTAGCACAAGCAAGACTTCTTTGATTGATGTTTTAATTGAAGCATTGAATTAATTACAATCTTGACTCGCCTCCTCTTGTATTAGTTTTAATCTCAATACGAAATATCGTACTAAGAATAAACTTATTTGACTCTTTTTCAATAAATTTTATTGCAGACTAATTCAATATATTCATTTATTTAAATTATACATTTTCTCTACACTTTTTTATGCACTCAGAGTTATTGATATTTTAAGAAGCAACATAGCATAGCTTAAATGTTATAATAATAAAATACATTTTCTTAAAGCTGACAACAAATAGAATTACATTTTAAGAAATAGACATTCCATATATGTGTGAATCACTGCCGTCTTTATAATGCCTTATAACTATTGTTTTGTCAGTTAGGCAGCTATATTTACATTATACCAATGGTTCCCTCAAAACGTTCTTCTTAGAAACATTTACCTGATTCGGGAAGACATGTGTGACACTCGCAATAGCCGGTGGTCTCATTGTAATTCGCCTGGCAGTTGCTCGTGCTGCAGTAGTCAATGCATTTCTTCCAGGCGGCTTCTGAAAAAATTAAAATACGAACGATCAAAAAAATTTTACGCAAAATAATTAGTCTTTATTTTATATTATCATGTTTTCTGTACTTTAATAGTCTCTTTATTACCTACTAATCAATATTTCGGGTCATTTCATATACATATGTTTGTTAATTTGTTGTTTTTATCCACCTCATTTTATTTGTAGGTCGCATATTTGTAAGAAATTGAATTTTTAAATCTTTCGCAATTTTATGTGGATTAGGATGTCTTGTTTTACAGTGGGAGACTGTGTCATGTCATTAAGTATAAATAAATAATTCATTCAACAATTGTATTATTATTATTAATGCATTACAAATTTGAAAATTCTTTTTGTCAATTTTTTAACAATATATTATTTATAAAATAATATGTATTTATGTGTCTTAGAAGAAATAAAATAACAAATTAAAAAAAGAAATATAACATTTTTATATTATATATAGTTGAATTTTTCAATGCACAACGAGTGTGTCAACGCATAAGATGTATAAAACAAATAAGAAAAATATTTAATCTATTTATTCTATTTATACTTGCTTAATAAAATTAATTTTGAATCCGATGTATGCAAGATGTAATTATTTATATTTAATTAATTTCTTTCTGTCAATATAACTTAAAGCGGATATCTTTATATAGTTAATTACGCCGGTTTTATCTCAAATATACTGTGGTTTTAAAAAATCTTTTTATAAACGGGGTTTATAAATTATATAACCTTTAAAAATATTAAAAATACCAATATATAAGTGACGTGCGCTATAAATTTTGAAAATTAAAATTGCGTATAACATTAAAATAGATATATCAAATTGTAATGAAATAGTATCCATATACAATACTAAAACAAATTTATAATTATGAAATTGTGAAATTACAATAATACAGTTAATAAAATAAATAATAATACAACAATAAAGATACAATTATATACATATAACAGTTTGTTTATTTAATTTTTACAAAGCAGAAAGACGACATGGACTTTTTTTACTTAATTTAGAAAATGTCTTTTGCGGATAGTCTGAATTCCTACTTTAGCTTATACGAAGGCTGCATTGGTGCTATTCAAAGTTTAATTAGGTAATTCTTAGGTGGCAGTTTAACTGCCCAATACTGAGCTATAGAGTTAATATTTACTTTCTGACTTGAGTGGTGGGTGAACCTGTTCTTTGGTCATATTACTTGGAATCCTCTACTAGACTCGGTTTTAGCTTCTGGCAGCCATTTTAACTATGAATAAGAGTTCTGCTACAAATGAGATTTCCTTAATATTTTCTTTAGTATCTACTTTTAATACCAAGAGGAAGGCAATTTGCAATTTTTCTTACAACAAAAATGAACGACTCTATAAGGAAAAGTAGTATAACAACTGATTTAAATTTGATAATATAGCTATTGTTTTATTATTAGATAAACATTTGAAAATGTAAATCTTTAGCTTGCGAATGATTTAAAATTGTAATAAAATTATTACTCTTTAGCTAAAATATCTGTTGTGGAATCCTTATATTCGATAAATTCGCTTGCTACATTTGATCGTTACAATCAATACATTCGTCCCCAATTTACATAGTATAAAATACAGTCTAGCAATAGCTTTGGAATTTCCACGTACAACGATAATCGACGCTCACACATTAAATTTCGATGAATCATCATAGCCATGTAACTTCTGTCCATAAAATGAGAATAAATAAATTTCATTTCTATGCATTTATATAACTCTCATTTTTATGGTTTGCGGTTAATTCTAATACTGTGTATTTTAAAAACATGATAAAAACAATGAGTTTTACCAATATTTGCCCGACACTGCAAGCACCTACATTGTCCAGAGGTTGCGTCATAGACCGTTTGACAATCTTTTCTGGAACAATACTGTTGGCAACGCTCTTTAGGGGCATCTAACGTCCAATAGTGTTAGGAAATATAAAACATTAAAGAGTAAAGATGTCTAGAAGAATATGATAGTATTATATATGCAATTGAAAGCAATCAATATATTACTGACTTTTTTTACTAAAATTATAAAATAGCTTACTAACATTTTATAGATATTGGAATGACTATGGCAAAAATATCTCAGCAAAAAAAATAGTTTTGCAAATTTTTGGAATAAAATTACTGGAACTATAAAATGTCAGTGATTAAATAGATTTTAATACATAATATACCTACCCCTACCTATACTCGTATTTTAAATAGAAATAGACATTTTCTTCTTAATGCATGAAATAAACTATTGGTCATGGATCTCATATTTTAAATATACTAAAGATTAAGATTATCTACTACTCAATAAATAAATAAATTTATCTATGAGAGTAGAGGCTATCCAGTAAAATTAACGAAAGTAGAAAAGCTCTACGGATACTGCACAAGGCAAAATATCTTTAACCGTCGTCCAAATACTTCGGACATCAGATATATCAGGCTACTTATGTGTACTACTCGCAAATTTTATTAAATTTGGGAGCCACAGGACAGCTGTTTCGAGCTTATTAGCTCTCGTCAGCCGGGCTTACCCAAATAAAATCCAATTCACTAGTATGTAGTATTAAAAATATTTTGCCTTGTGCAGTATCCGTAGAGCTTTTCTACTTTTTTTAGACTAAAGATTGTTTAAAACACATTAAAGACGAATAAAGTCTAAATTTTATAAAGAATAAAAATATATATTTTTAATGTGTGACTATATATATATATATAGCAATAGAAATTTGGATACAGGCATTGTAATTATCATTTTCTAAAAATATCTCGCAGCTTAACAAATATATAAGGTATAGTTTATACAAATTGTCACGAAACAAAGCTTCACTATCAAAACCATATCTCATAAGATGTATCATAAATATATAATTATTCTATAGTTAATTATATACAAATGCACATATACACCGTTTATGTCAATATAATGTATATGTAATATAATATTTAAAATGATACATAGCATAATCCTAACCTCTCTTATAAATACAACATTATTAATAGGTAATATTACAATGGAATTAATTACATATTTGGGTATTAATTTAAACAATTGCGGAAGTTATGGAACCCTTCGAGGATAGTCCTACCTGTAGCAGGAGTGACGGAACTACATGAGACGCACTGACAATAGCCAGTTTGTTCGTTGTAATTGGGCTGACAGTTACCACTGGTGCAGTGCTGCCTGCATTCTACCAGAGCTGTGGCTATATCAAGGGAGTCAAATACAAAAGATAACATTTAATTCGAAAGGTGATAGTTTAAAAATTAGTGCTCAAAATGTAGGTACATAATTTTTCATAAGATTTTTCCAGGTTATTGATCAAGATTTAAATGGAAAATTATACATACATAATAAAGGTTGCCAAGCGCACTGAAGAAGACAAGGAAGGGAAAGGAGAAGAACTAAAAAGAAACCAAAATAACATAAAGGAAACAAGAGAATGATAAAAGAATGGACCACTGAACATAAAACTAATACTCTTCAAGTACATTCTGGAATACTTAGGAAAGAGTGAGTTTAATAAGAAAGAAACAGTGTTCATAGTATCAAACCTCGACAGAGATTATACATATTTCTCCGAGAGATGGACATATATACATAATATGTATTAGGCGAAAAATGTACTTAAGCACATTGTAATAGTCTAATTTTATATAACATGAAGACCGGCATTTTATAATGTGCTTGACATAGATTGGATACATACCTAGTTAAAGTAAAAAATATTATTTTATTTTATTTAATCACAAATATATATATATATATATATATATAATATTGCAATTCAAGCAAGAAGAATTTGTTTATACACTAGGTCAGTCCACTATCTCATTTTAGTTCAGTTCGTTTAATTTCAGTTCACTTAATTTTAGTTGAGTTTAAAAATACAGCTGAATATCAATTTTATCATTCCTCCCGTTAAATTACGAGAGATGACCTACTTTTCTAATCGAACTAAAAGTGTGAACTCAATTTTCTAAACGGTTTTGACATAGGTAACTGAAAGTCAAACCAGTTTGACTGAGTTTGACTGCGCTTACATTTGATTTAAATACAGCATCCTACTGATAATTAATGCGTAAATTCTCTCTATATATTTAAATAGGAAAAACTTATTCAACGAGAAGGTGGTAAAACTTTTCTAACTGAAACTCGAGTTCACACTTTCAGTTTTTTTACAATGCATATATGTAATCGTATTGCAATTTTTTCGTAATGTACGAAATATAACTTTAAGATATAAATAATTTTAATTTCGTATTGCCTGTCAATTTTTTTTTTATTATCCATCTGCAGATAAATGTAATAACTTAGTATATATATATATATATAAGAAAATATTACTTTTAAATATTACTTTAGATAACGCAAACTCGCAAAAAAATTACAGGAATTTAAAAAAAGTAGTGATTTGTATCCTATTTAAATATTTTTGAGTTTTAACTATTTCATTAAGAAGTTCTTTTTTTAAGAGAATTAAAGTTAGGAGATTTTATTTATGAAAGCAAGGGAATTGAATTTTTTTATTAGAAACGAAAAATAATAAAACAAATACAATAATTAAAAGTCTTGCACAACCAACAAATGTAGGTTTGGCACAATCACACTATGTAGGTACATATTTTACATGTATAATACAAAAAGCGTAAAAAATATAAGAGCACCATAATCTATAACAGAGTAATTAATCTTACAAAACAGTGTTTTGCTGAATTCCCTCTAAAATGTTTTCCTATATATTAGTTTGTACCTCACATAACGTACGGATACCTTCTCGTTTTGGAGTGCTCGAAGTAGGTGTGTGCTCGGGTCGTTGAAAAACAATCCCTGTCTCATCTCGCACGATTGCTGGTGCAGTATATTAAAAAGTTTTACATTATGTCGTATTGATATATTCCAAAATAAGTATAGTCCTTTGTAAATTTCCTAATTTATCTCACCATGATTGGTATCCGGAACGCATCTTGTGCATTGACATTGTCCAGTGATGTGATTCACGCTGTCCATGGAGCACCCTCGTCTTCGACAGACTTGACTGCATTGGGCTTGCAGTTGAGCTATTAGTTATGGGTTCATGAAGGTTAAAGAGGAAACCTTATTCAGTGTAATCATTTGTTTTGTATAACACATGATTAAAATAATCAAATAATTGCATATAATTATAAATTTCTGCCTATGAAAATGAAATAGCGAAATCAACACATTTTGAATAAATATATGTATTAAAAATGTTTATTAAAGTAAAATTGTATTTATTTATGCTTATTAGCTCTCTTTAAAACTATGTTTACATTTCATATTTGTATACATATGTCGATGCTTTATTGGTAAATTATAAATGTTATTTGAAATATTCTAAGGTATCTATATAATACAAAAGTACCTATACAATTTTATTATATGACAAGTTATCAACCAAATTTAAATATTTAAAAATACATCTTAGCATTATTTTATTCTCTAAAATGCACATGTTTCTGCTACACTTCATAAATGACCAAAATAAATTTCCTGCTTTTAAAAAAATCGTTTTGCCTAATGGACGACATAAACATAAAATTTCGTATCTGTTATTTCTATATGTATATTATTATTAGCCAAAAATGGCAAAAAGTGTGTTAGCTCATATCATAAAAGAATTGAAATAAGCGTAA
>JAYRBW010060036.1:0-10790 GCA_036023295.1 Invenusta paracnida | reverse complement strand
AGAACAAGCATTCCGTTTTTGGGCTCCAAGAAGCTTCAACCAAAACACCCATTCTGTATAATTGTACCAATTCTTTTGTATCATTATTACGTATTTACTGATTGTTCCTACACTGCACTGCACTTCTGTGTAAGCAGTGGAAATAAAGCCTTATTATTATACAGGCTTTTTAAACGTAATTTGCAAGTTGGCAATCCTAATGAAGAACTTTTCACGGAGTCGTTAAGCAATGCTACAAAATATGCATCATGAATATATTTTTGTATATCTTGTTTTACGTCAATAGAAGTAAAGCTTTTATGCTTTATTTTATTAGCAACGTCAAATTAAGACATCGTAATGCCTTTTACTGTGAATATTTATATATTATCATTTTAAAAGCCTCTTCGAATACGGTAAATAAAAGTATAACTCTTGAAAATGTATTCAATCATATTCAATGTAAAACATTTTATACATTATATTTGTTATATTTATTTTAATTTATTAAACTAATTTAAAAACATTTAAAAATTCTTATTCTACATAAAAGTAGTAATTTAAAATAATAACGACTAACATTCAAAATATTACTTACCTATATGTTTCAAATATAATAAATATTATATTGCTATTATATATATATATACATCTCGTTCAATAATTCACCTTATTTTTCCATTAAATTATTTAGCATATAGAAACATAGTTTGTCTAAAGAGTACGCATAGAAGAAAACTTAAGGACATAAAACTAGGTGAGGTGGGCCCTTGATGAAACTTTATCAAAGGGAGACGTTGCTAAAAGACTGGGTTAGGCTCGAATGTTTTATTAGATTAAGCACAAAGATAAGCCTTCTTTATGAAAGAAACGGGACGAAGAAAACGTAGACAACCCAAGCTACGTTGAAAAAATCGTATCAAGAAAAAATCAGAAACAGGAGACAGATCTGATATTCAAAAAAGCGGGTGTCATACTGAATCTAAAGGCACCTATATATTGATTTGGATATTTTATAAGTTACAAAAATTCGTATAAAAGTTAAAAGGTTATATTATATTTATTCTATATAAAATTGTGTTCATAATAAATGGAGTGTTTTCAAAGTCAAATTTCGTTAATGCACAATAAATCTTAAAAAACCACAAATGCATAATATTATATATCCAGTTATAACTAGCTAATTTCAAAATAGATTTTCGACATTTTCAATATTCCATATTTGACATATTGATCTACCTATGAGTATACCTAATATATATATATATATATATACGTCGCATGTAATGTATATAAACGTGTATATTTCATAATTAATTGTTATTCATTGTTCATAGTTCATTTCAACCATTTTTTATATTGATCGATAAGCAATAATAATATAAATTGACAATCTAACAACAATACACGGTTCAGTGAATATATAATAATTGAAATACATTTAACGATTTAATGAAAAGGGGACACCTTTCACTCCTTTTATTTCTGCTGTCGTTATATTTAAATTAACAATCTGAAAATATAATGTACTGCGACTTTTTCCATGATATGGTGTGTCGCACGTGACTGGTGCTTACAAATTAACGGTGTCTCACAAATTAGATTATTCTTAATACGTTTTTTTATTCAGTTTGCCTATATAAGTAAATATTGATGTTTAAATTGATATATTCATTATACTCCAGATATATTCTTTTAATGTATACATATAATGCTTTTGTCCAAATAGTTTAGTTGACCATGACCGGAGAAAAGAGAATCGCAGAATTGCAACATCAACCAAAAAATCCAAAGTGCAAAAATATGACAACAATTTCTAGAGGGTTTACTGCATATTTGCATAAAAAACTAACTGCTAAACCTAAATAGCAATGTCATGGCGGAAAAGGTTGGGTTTCATGGATGTTTCCAAAGTAAGTCTGTTTTTTTGGAGAAAGCACTTACTTTTTGAACATAATCGACTAGGTGGGTAGATTTGGTAGCCAGGACGACACACACAATTTCCATCTTTACAGTGAGAATTTCTTGGACATTCACTGTTACATTCTAAAAAGGAAAAATAAAATATATCGTTATGGTAAAATATTATAATACAAATAGAATATAATTATGCAAGAATTCTCCATAATAAAACAAAAAAGTGGGAGTAAAATAAATAAAATAATATATATTTAGGTGGTGATATTGATAATTAATTAAATAAGACAAAAGCTGAATAAAATGAGTAATGTATTGGCGAATTTTCGTATCACACTTTATCAAGCCACAAATATACTGAGGTACAATATGTGTGCTGCACAATACAAACCTGAGTAACATAAAAGAGAGAGGAGGGAGAGATATAGTAATAGCCAATGGGCGTGAATGAAGAGTGGCTGATGGCGAATATTAAATTAATGGTGATATTGAGGTAGGATAAAAAATGGTTATATATACCATATATATATATATATATATATATATGTGTGAGTGAGTATAGGTAAGTGTGTATGTGAGTATATGACGGGAATGATAGAAAAACAAAACGAAAGATGAAGCATGCAAAAAATTACAATTAAAAAACATTTTTAAATATATAAAAATGCATGAACAAATTGAATATAAGCAAAATTGAAGTATTATCACGAGCCTCATTTAAGACTGAACAATTATTTTTAAGAGAATTTTAAGTTCACGATAGAATTTCTTTAGCTTTAATTTCATAAGTAAAACTTGTTTGTAGATGATCCGGTTCTATAGATGAAACTTTGAAATAATCAGGAAATTAATGTGGAATATGATAAAATAAATGTTTATTTTACTGTGCTAATTCTAAACATCCCCGAAAATGTTCAGAACATTATTTGAACATTTTCAGTATCGTTATGGACGCTTCAATAATTGTTCGATTAAATAAAAAATAATGTATGTATTACTTAAAATAAATAGATATATACATACTATCTGTATTATCTTTATTCGATGTACATCCAGAATAGGGATTGCCTTCATATCCCTTTTTGCATTCACAAGAATTTGAATTTCCCGAGACACAATCGGCGTTAGCTCCACATTTTCTGAAGCACTTCTTCTGGCAAACGAAGATACCATCACCAGAATGACCTGCTCTACATTTGCATATTCCATTGACACATATCGCCAACGTGTGACATTTTTTTGTGCATTCTAAGAAGAGATAGAAACAGTTATTTAATTAATTTAAGTTTTTTTCAACATTCTTGCTATTTGAGTATATTCGTTATAGTGATCGCTGAAAACGAATAACAATGCATCTTTAAAAAGTGTAAATTTATAAAATAAATATAAGTACGATTATGATTATGATTTATAATAGAAATATTTTAAAGAATATGTATTTACATAAAGATAAAGAGATAAATAAGACAAAATGTGCTTCAGATATAAACCATTTCAACAGCTAACTACGCCGAATAGAGTAATAAACAAACAAATGTTTATCGTGTTAGATAATTGAGATATAAAAATGAAAATATTGAGTAAATAATATTTCTTAATATTTCAAAAATATTTATCTTTCTTTTTACTGTATTTTTTGGTATACATATGTATAAAATTAGTGGATAGACATACATACTTTCTCCACATATTACTTATGTATCAATCCAAAAAGACTTTTTAAAATTAATTTTTATGGTAGATATTCACTTATATCAAGGCATAATTTGCTAAATAATCAATTTATATTTCATGTAATTACTCCAACATATAATTATGCATGACTCGCTTATCAGCATTTGACACATGAATGTTCGTTCATAATAGTATTGACAAAATTTAGTTTTTACTTTGTGAAATTAAACTCTCTGTAGTTACATTTGTTTAATTTTCCTATCTGAGTCAAGGAATAATTTAAGTATTTATTTAATTAATTAAACTTATATTAATTCTCAATAGTATAGCTCTATATATGGTTAATTAATAGACCTATTTCGAGGAATATAATCCACCACTTTCAAACAAATGATCTCACATTATCGATATAAAAATAAATGCCCTCCATATGTTGAATAATTAACTAATTGTCAATACTTTTAAATATTAAGTAGGTACCGATGTATAAAACTATTTTCATTTAATTTGTCAGAAATAAATATATTGTAAATTCTAAATAATTACATTACTTTTATTTTGATTAAATGCCCCCTCCTCTCACTTTGTACTATACGCCCCTCTAAAATAAACGTCTTTAAAATATTTACTCAATAAAGAAACGATCCAGTGAGTTTGCGAGAGAAATTACATTAATAGCTTGCAATTATATTTGAATTTTTGTGACTATTATAAATATTCCCTAAATACGAAATAATTTATGTAAACAAATTTATACTTACAATTGTTTTTTTAATGTAAAATGTATTAATGTTATGTATAAATAGATTATGTATACATGTACTATATATGTAACTATTTTTAGGAAATTACATATTAAACGTATAAAAAATTAAATATTACTCAGTGTACATCCAACATATGGATCGCCTTCAAACAGATCCATACAAATACAACCATGAGTATAAAATGTACACCTTGTGTTGGCTTTACAAATTCGACAGTCATAGCATTTTGTGATACCGTCACCCGTCAACCCGGCGTTACATTCGCAAAATCCATTGACACAGGAAGCATTTTGGTGGCATATTTCCTTATTCAGACATACTAAAATAGGAACACCGAAAATATCTTTAAACCAAATGAAAAACTAATTGTACATGCACGCATGTTATTAATAGTCTACGTAAAATGATGGTGATATAATAGTTTGTGTAAATTGGTGGACAATTGATATATTATAAGAAATTATCGCTGAATTTTTATATGGACTATAACAACAATACTAACTTCACATATCAATTCACTTTATTTCATCTATCATTTGTTATGTAATCTATGTTTCTACATTCTACCCTGATAATATGAATTATATTAAACGTAAAAAATGTTTTTGAAATTGCGAGGAAGGTGTTTACCTTATCCACTAGAAAAATTATACGTGTACAGAATATTGTCTTCAACTACTTCCCAAAAAAGTCAATTAAAATAATATTATCTTTCAAAAAGAAACTTCAGAAATACATATATTACATAAAGCTAAGTTGGTGAGTTGCTAATATGATTGTAATTGGGTGTACTCAATCTTGAACATGCTCTAAATGTTACATTTACATATTACGATCGCAAAAATAATATTTAAAATACTGCAATGCCAACAATTAATGATTTTGTCAAATAAAATAATAGAGCATTCTTTTAGTACATTGCATAATTAATTGTAATAAAGCATAACATGTTAAATAAAAAATATTATAATATCTGCAATTTACATATTGTGCGCGTAATTTGTTTCTAAACATTCAATCGCCGTTTTTATAAAATATACATAATGTAAGCTATTTTACCAATTAACACGAAAAAGCATTATTTAAAAAATCAGCGTGGTTTAGCAATAACTACACAAATAGCATAGCGTTATACTTTGTACAAAACTAATATAAGTTAAAACTATTTTACTTTTATTTATAATTTCATTTGGTTAATTAATACACCAATGTTTAATCTTATATGTATATACTGGGCCTGGGTGGGGCTGGCTTTTAAGATTCAATCTCCGGCATTTTTGCCGTGATTTTTAAACGAACAAAGCATGCAATATATTTAGCTTCTGTAAATTTTTAGCGCTATATTTACTATATATGCATCCAAATGTTTTGTTTTACCACCACCTAAAACTGCACTATTTTGTCAAACATGTCTAGATAATTTTTTAATAAAAAAAAACTTATTTTTCTCGAAATTGATTAAATTGTTATAAGTTTACTTTATAGTTTCATATAATTTTTTATAAAAATACAGAAGAAATATTTACAAAATATATTTACAATTTAAGAACTTTTATTATTGAAATTTTTTTTTTACTTTTTGAATTTTTATTAAAACAAGCAAATAGAGGCTTGTAAAACACGTAAGGTATAACACGGGTATCTCGTTTAAAAATCACACAAAGGAAACTTAGCTAAATTCATAAAGCAGTACACAGTGTATAATTTGAATTAAAAATTATAATGTAGAAAGATAAAACATTTAAAATAATTTATATCAGTGAAACGGATTACCCCTTTTACATTCGTGAGTTCTTGGATCGCCATAATATCCCTTATAACATTCACAACCGTCGGTAGTTGAATTACAATGACTGTTCCAAACGCAAAGTTTGCAATTATTGCATCGTTTGACACCATCTCCTAAATATCCTGCATTGCACTTGCATTTTCCATTCTCACATTTGGCATATTTGTGACATGGTTGCGAGCAGCCTGAGGAGATTCAATAATTATCAACAATTCAATTATAATTAATATGACATTGACATAGAAGTAAAATAAGTAAATATATAATAAGTACATCATTTATTCCAATATTATTAACACTGTACATAAAAGAATAGATGTGGGTGCTAGTATGTTTCCATTAAGTAGGATTATCAGAACGAGACGCCAATCATATTTATCATTTGTATTTATACAATAGACCTTCTAACCAGTGTAGACCACATATTTGTTTTGGATAATTCAGCTTATATAATAATAAAACGAGGGGTTAAAATATCTTATTATTATATTGCTACGCTGAATTCGTCTTAAGCATACCTTTAATGGTCACCATATTGATAAAGCAACATTTGACAATTTTCTGATTATATATTTCTTAAAGTAGTTTGTTTACCTATCATTATTAATTTAAAGAGATTGCTCACAGCTGTTCAATAAAATCAAATTATTATGTATCTGAGTCATAGATATTATAAGTCAGGGTTAACATTAAGGGTCAGGGTCAGAAGTATTAAAACAAATATCTATGATCTGAGTACTTTGTGAGTTCTGCTCAATTTTTATGGTTAACGTGTACATTTTAAGTTCTATGTATTATATGACTATTGACTACTGAAATGTATATTCCGAAATTTATGTCCAAAATAAGACTTGGGACTATATTCCTTTATTATAAAATATGGCTTTGAACAAACAGCTTCAAAGTACAGCGTTAAAGCAAATCCTGTTGTTGTTTTTATTGGGTTCTTTAAACATAACAACCGCTAATGATCTGTAATTCATTATTTTATCAAAATAAGTGTTTCTTAGATAAATGTAAGTTTTCTGTAGCAGTATTTTAGTAAATAAAATAACAGATAAAGCACAGGCTGCTTTTTAAGTATATTTTTCACGAATTTTCGGAAGAAAAACTTCCCTTATCGAGTGCGATAAAATTTTAATAAAAACAGAGAGACAGACTATTTAATAGTTGAATATTACATGGTGACGTAATATGATTAATAAATGGTGGAAGTATATATGTACAACATGTTAAAAGGAGGAAGCTTATAATTATAGGTGTATGAATTAAACATAATGCAAATTTACATGTATGTATATCTATAATTATAAGCTTCCTCCTTTTAACATGTTGTATACACTTCCATCATTTAATCTTATTGTGTTATCTTGTCATATTCAAATTAAATAGTCTGTCTCTCTATTTTTATTAATATTTTATCGCACTCGATAAGGGAAGTTTTTCTTCCGAAAATTCATGAAAAATATACTTATTTTACAGAAGCTTATGCTTTATCTGTTATTTTATTTAAGTGTACGTTTTTTCCAAAAGCTCACATTTTAATATCAGATGTCATAACATAATATATAATTATACACATAGAAATAAACTTATTTTTCAGCCCTTAAATAATGATTTAATGAATATTATAAAAAGAATAAATAATTATCCTAACCAATAATCTTTGCTTAGATATTTTGGTACTACACCTTTACACATAATTATGTGTTCACATTTAAAAATATTAAAATATATTAATTATAGGTAAGTATAAACTGTATAACAAACTCTAAGCTATAATACAAACTCTAAAAAAATGTTTATGGTTAACGTGTACATGTTTAGCTATATATATATATGAATATATATGAATACTGAAATGTACATATTTTCTGAAACTTGTGTCCTAAAAATAAGATCTCGAACTATATTCATTTATTATAAAACATAGCTTTGAACAACGGTTTCAAAGTATGACGTCAAAACAATGTATGTTGTTTTTATTGCTTTCTTATATCAACTGTTAATTCTTTCATCAAGGTAAGTGTACATTATTCGCAAAAGCTGAAATTTTAATATAATTTATCATAATATGTTATAAGATTATATACATAATTCACATGTTTTATCATCCCTTAAATAACAGTTTGATGAATATTATAAAAATAATAAATTATCCTAACCAATAATCTTTGTTTAGACATTTGGTATAACACTCTATTTATTAAATAAAATTATAAGTAAATACAAACTGTACAACAAACTCTAAATTATAATGCAAACTCTAAATATTACTTACCATTCTGGTTGTCTGCAAAAATAAAACAACAGTTTTGTTTTTTGTTTAAATACTTCATTAAAGCAATAATTAAAGTGTGTGTTATAGAAATCAAACAGAAATAATATTTCCAATGAATTAAATATATTTCTTTGTAATTAAATTATTGCATAAAATAGGTATTAACCTTTACTACTGAAAGTAAATCAGAAAATAATCAAACTTTTCTATGTTGCATTTGTTATGGCTTTAAAGATGTCCTATTTAGACAATAGCCCCACCAATATCGAAACTATCAACAGCAGAAAGATAATCATTTTTGTAGTTAATTATATGGCACAAACTTATATGTTAAACTTATTACATATAATTAATTTATTAGTAAATTTAGAGTACTTATTTATATATAAGCATTAATATAAATAAAATTTATTTACCTCCGATTTGAATCAAAGCGTAGCATATGACGACAAATAGAAAACTGGGATGATACGACTTGGGTGCTGTCATTCTGGTAATATTAAGAATGCAAGACTTAAAATTTACCTATATGATAATATATCTTTAATTATCGTACCAAATATTCAGGTTTTATTTATATTCATATATAATAGAAAACAAGCATACTATACTATAAAACAACAATATAAATACATACATATAAACATATATTTATATAGGATTGGTCCTCTATTTCATTATTGATTTGTTTTGTAATATTTAGTGTGAAGTATATAATGTCGAGAATAAGACGTGACATGCCAGGTTCACTGTTACTGAGTGTTGACTCGTTTTATAAATACATGTCTTTTTATATCATTTGATTTTGTGGACCTACCACCAATATGGATGATTTATGTAAAATTTAAAAGAAAAATGTAAAAAAAAAGATTTCTTCGCAAATTTGTAATTACAATTAACATATATATTCAAATACATATAAGTTCTTCAGGCAGCGTAAAGTTATGGTGATTTATATACATATAATATAATAAAATATAATTATCAATTTATATATACACCTATAAATTAAAATAATATTATTTAAGTCTTAATAAACTAAATGCGAATAACGCAGAAGTGTTGATGGCACAATGACAATGACAATGGTTATTAATTTTTTAATTGCACTTCATATCAATTTATTTCCATACTACATAATACTTGTAAAATCAATTATTTTTATTTCAACTAGAGCACTCACTTTTCCTTTATGAATACTTTTATTTAATATTATTAATGAAGGAATCGTGTTGTTCCTTATGTCTTCGTGTATGGTCTAATTCAATCCGGAATTAATTAACTTACTAATAAAATAATGGAATATTTCACACAATATGTAGATGTAATTTCATTAATATTATAAAATCAATATATTTTTCTAATTGCTCATCTTTGCCATTAGACCATGGGGTAGCACATAATTAACTGCTTTAAAAGTTATTTGAAAATGTAATAACATAATTGACTTTATTCTGATAATACCATAGAAATAGAAAACGCTTCATCTCTATAGTTAGTTAGTTATTCAATCTCTATGAATGAAATTTGAAGTTTATTTCACAAGTCTCCACTGTTTGCTTCAGATATATGCGGTACCTGCATAAAGTAAAAATTTACTGAATTTTTAACATGTTTATATTGATTACAATCGATACTGCTATTTCTATAGGTTAGTTTTATAAATTATGTGCGGTAAATGAAACAGGACGACTGTTTATTTGCAATTTTGTCTGAAAATTAACCAATACATGTATTTCTGCTAAAAAAGAATATCACAAATAATATAAATGAAAATTATACATAATACGTAATACTAATTATGAAAATTATGAAAATTCTTTTATTTTTTTTAATTAGTGTGCTTTAATTACATTACACACGAATAAAAATCGCTTTTTCCTTATGACCGACTATATATGTGACCATTTTGTCATGCTACAACAGTTTAAATTTTTGGACAATGGGATTTTTTTCACCTCCATAATCATAAATATCCACAAAATAAATTCGTGCTATTATCCGACGTGATAACGATCCTTCGTTTTTTACCCCCAAGCGACTTCACTATGCTTAGATACGGTAGAAACCTTTGTAAAATAATTATATTTGATTAATTATCGATAAAATAATTACGTAATCATTGTTTACGTATAAATGTATAATATTATATTTGTCACTTACTTTATAATTATTCCAAAATAACCATATGTCTTGAACAATAATTTACTAAAAATAGTACATGCTACTTTATATCATAGAGATCTATATCTCTTACATTTCTATGATAGATTAACTATAATATTTATTGAAGGCCGGCGCAGTCGGCCTTCACCTAATATTTCGTTATGTAAGGGTGTCTCAAAATTTGTAGACATAACCTCTGACGATTTTGGAGGCTGGC
>JAYRBW010060025.1:0-10791 GCA_036023295.1 Invenusta paracnida | reverse complement strand
GGACTCATTTCTGGGATGATCAGTCTTTTGTCCAACAGTGTGTGGGAAATTAGAAAAGTTGGACCATCCCAATAGAGGAGAAGAAGTGCAATTAGTTTATAATACACGTTTCATTGCAAGCCGAAGTCAAAATATTTTTAATTAATTTTTTAAGTGTTTAAAATTAAATTTTTAGTGACATACGTATTGCAATTTGAAATGGATTAAGTAAATTCATCCAGATATAACTTTTAAAAAGATTTATCTGTCACAGCACAACAATCAGTTTTTACAATTTTAATTATTCAAAATTATTCAAAATAACATGCTGCCTATTATGCTATGATGCGTTGTAAATATCATGAATAGATATAATATATGTACTTTAATATCAAAAGAGGCTATACTACTGTTAGTAGTAGTAATATAACTTACGTATTATCAAAATTTACTTACATTCCGTTTTTACAAATTTGCAAAATTTTAGATTTATATGTCGATTGAACAAATATTTTGAATCTATTATTTCACAGTTGGTGAAAATTGTACAGAAAAATAATTATTACAATTACAATACTAAAGCTAAACTTAAAAGTTTGGAATAATTAGAAAATGTGTCTAAATAATCAAACATTTTTAAAAGATCTCAAAATAAAACACATAGATGTTAACAAATAAGTTATTTTTAAAAGAAATAAAGTACAAATATTTTATAATATTATACAACATTTTAAAAATTTGTTTCGTACATATTATTTATTTCCAATTATTCAAGTATAATTGTATGTACAGTATTATAGTATTCATTGGCTCAACTGACGGAAGCATGAAAACTCAAATAGATGTTCCTACGCTTACGATTTTAGAAAATAGAACAGTATTTATATAGTAATTCGTGATATCTATTAACAATCTTATGATAACAAACTAATTGTTTGTTTAATCCAATTTTAATTTTTATACACCACTTATGTAGAAATGTTATGTGTCAAATTAATTGCCGATGTTATGCTATGTACTATATATGTAGTTATTGCATATGCATTCTTGATACTTTTGATATATATATAATTATCTATTATATATGGGTATATTCTCACTTAGTTAAGTATAGTTGTATAGTTTCATAATACTCTCACATATTGATGTGTATGTATAATAAGTAATTCTGATAAAGATATTCAACAGCGAGTATAGAAGGGCCTTGTTCAAAGGAGTTTATAATTAATAGTAATCCGCCTATTTTCAGCGAAATATAAAGCTTTAAATGTAGTTTCCTTTTTAAATTGACTATAGTATGTATGAATAAGCTCACTGTTTATTTCTTAATTCTATATAGATTATTTTGAAACGTTTAAATTGGAATCAATTTCATGAAAAATATATTTCTTATCGTTACATAATTTCAAAGTTACAAGAAATACGCTGAAGATTATATTTTTTATTATTTTTGTCACGTTTAATGTAGAAAATGCTAATAAATAAACAAAATCTAAAATAAATCAGCTACACGAGTATATAGTTTCCTTTGTTTCAAAGGGGGTGGGGGGTTATTGCCTAATTTTTATTTATAGGTATACTACTTGTAGATACTTTTATTATTGAACCAATGAATAAATTATTACTATTATTAAAATATAGTATAGAAAACCTGTTTTATTGTTTAATAAAGCAATCGAATTACATCAAATTTTTAAAATCTGTTTTTACTTATGCTGATTATATAATATTACAAAATTAACTACAAACTTCCTTTCATGAAATAATCTTCTAAATATTGTCACATCGATAATATTACAGCTTTGCTGAAAAAAACTCATATAGCTTAATTAAAGATCTGGTTGATTTGATTCTGAAATTTAGAAAATTCATTTATCATTGATGAGTGCATATGAATGCTCTAACCTTTTCCCATTCAAGAAATATAACAATTTTACGTTTGTATACACATATATATTTGTTATATTTACATATTTACAATACATATATATACACATATAATCTGCTTTTGGATATCTGAAGAGGCCGGCTAAACAAATCTTTTCCTTCTTAAATGTTTACTGAAACATAACATCGGACATTAGCGCGATCAGATATTCCCCACTTCATGCAAAAGTTGAAAAATGAAGTTTGATAACGCACACGTAATTGCAATCGCCTATATATAACTAAAATATTAGGATCAAAACAACACTGTTTCTTTTTAAAGCTACATATGCATTGTATGAATGCATATATTTGTTTGAAGTATGTATATATATTTCATCTCAATATTCTCCCTTCCGGAGAATCCTCTCAAGACTATTTAGGGAGCGATGTGATCCCATTTCTCGCCATTCATGTGTGCGTAATATACCAACTTTTCTGGGAGTGTAATAATGATCCTCTACTACATATCAAGACTGGAAAGTTCAAACAATCAAACTTCTTTTCAAACGGGGCAGGTCGTCTTGAATAATCCGGTGTAATTCCGGGCTGACCCCTCCCTTCTCATGCACGTTATTCTTCACAATTTCCCCCCTCTAGCTCTTCTCTTGTTGATCCGGAACAATGGGGAAAACGAGATTTAGAACGGAGATTTATCTCGCTTCAGAGGTCCAGAACACAAGTATACATTGTATAGGTATATATATATATACCTATTGCGATTCCATTCAGCGGTGTGCAAATAACAACTTTTAGGGAAAAACACAAGATTGGCTCCTTTCTTGTCTATTGTGGGCCGATTAGCTGAGGTTTACAAACGCATATACTTATGTACTTAAACTGCATGATTGATTCTTTAAAGGATTTTGACACATCGAGTGAAAGACTGGAATAAAGGGATAATAAATACATATATACGGCGGGGTTTGTTTGCCCAAAATGTCCACAAGGGGTGTCGCACCGATTACTCTCAAGTCTTGGGTAAATAGAATCAACAGCAATGTAGAAGCTATAATATATCTGACATGAAAGAACCTCTGTGTACACATAACTGACCACAATGCTAGTTTGTTTTTCATAAATGGGATAACTGATTGCATATTTATAAAATAAATGGCGCGGAAGTAACAAGTTTTTCATAAATGCATGAATGTATTTTTGTTATATTTCGATGAATATATATATATATATATTGTATGTCTTTTTATTATAATACTATTAAATACACCTATTATTATGTTAAATAATCGTGTTTTTACATTATTTAAAAAAATTAAACGTTATAGATTTAAAAAAGTTTTATGTTAATTTTAATTTAAGATTATTAAAAATACGAGAATAAGTATATTCTATGTGTATATTGAATAGTGTATTAAGAGCCTTGTTTGCAATTGTATACTAAAAGAATAAATGGATATTTTTATCAATAAAAATAAGTAGAAATTGATGTATTGAGAAAGTTGTAAAAATAAAAGTTAGACAGTTTAACATAAGTTTTAATATAATTAAAAACATTTTCGTCAAAATGCGTTTGATTTCATCAGGACCGAAAGTCCCAAAATATGCACCATTGAGATTGTATTATAATTAATATAATTAATATTTAGTAGATTTAAACTGTTTAATTATTATTAATAAGATTATAAATTTACTATAAAAATTGAAAATAGTTAGAGTATTAAATAAAACATTAGAATTAAGGTTCATTCTAAACTCATTAACTTCATTCAATATTGCAAAATCACAAATTTATACATTTTGTTAAATAGTTTCTTCTTTTAAACTTGTTTTAGTAAATTTAAAATATTAATAAATGCTTGCATTTCAACTTTTGTTTCAAATATTTTATATATACATGTGTAAATTTCATATATAAAACTTCCAATTGCATTAATATCAACAATAATATAAAAATATGTTAAAAAATTACAATACCATTAAAACAAAAAAGACAACATTAAAGATTTGTATCATAATATAATATACCTAACATTACTAGAAGCTATAATACACAATATGTATTCAACAGGTGTGGTGTTATAGAAACTAATTAAATGGAAAACGTCTGTTTATATTATTGTGCTTCAAAAATTAATGTATTCTCTATTAATATATTCTCTGTAATATATATTAACCTCTTCGGTATACCAAACCCAGAGAGACTAGAGATACCCAGATCCCAAAGAAATTGAAACTTTTATTTTGTTCAAAAATTTTATTTTTTGCTCTGAATTAGTCAGAAAAGTAATACTAATAACTACACCTCCAATTTATTAGTCTTTTATTAAATTTTCATATACAATATAAAAAAACATGAAATCTAATACTAAGAATAAGAATATTATAACCTTGTTTTTGTAATACAAAATAATAATTAATTAAAGTAAAAATATAATAATTAAAGACTTTTATAAAAGAGAGTTACATTATTACACGCGATTATTACAAGAATACATATTTTTTAATTTTCATATACAGTGTTCAAACACATGAAATGTATTACTAATAACTACACCACAAACGTATAATTACTTCTTTCTTCAAACAATACATCATTTGCAAACGATCGTATAGACACAACAGCTAAATGAGCTTGTAGAGCGCCAAAGCGAACACATACAGACGGTTTTAGTTTGCAGTACTAGTTTAGTTTTTAAACACTACAAAATGCGTTTTTGTGTATGACGCTTCAGAAGCGTCATGGAGCTTAATGAGCCATCCCATATAACGCTTTTAAAGCGTCATGGTACTGAAGAGGTTAAGTAATAAAATCTACACAGTAAAGTCAAAGATTACAGAGATTTTTCAAATAAATTAATATTTGATAATGTAATTAAATAATATTTAAATTATGACGAAACGTTTTTTGGGAATTAAATTGTATATATAAGTACAATATTCGATATTTATTTATACATAAACTAAACTAAACATATTACTAAATTTATAATAATAAAACCTTTGAAAGTGAAGGTTTTAAAAATACTATCATAAATTTCGCAACACAAATAACGAAAAACAGAATATATGATTAATTCCCAAACTACACAATGCATGATAAAGGTAACTCATTTTAGAATAATAAATTTCTTTAGCAATGATAGATACATTGTTTGAAATACATAAAAACGGTGTTGAACTGAGTTCATATTTCTTTCTGGCTAAATAAACCGATATTAAAGCATTTTATTTTGATTATACAAATAAAATCTTTTTTTTATTTTCGTGACAAACCCAATATAGTAGAATTAACCTACTGTAATTCATTGTAGCTGTGCTTAATAAACAAAAGTAAAAGACACATATATAAAATAATTAAAGAAGTGTAAGCTATATTTTTTACAAGGCTATAAACCACCACTATTAAATTTGGATATACATTATAAAAATAGAATCACTGAATAATTGGATCATACCCATCCATATACATACTAAACCTTATTACAGCAATGTAGATATAACGTAAAAGTACGTAAAATTTACAGAGGTATAATCGATTGAAAATTTACAATAATTAATAATATAATCGAAGAAGCGATGCTATTTAATATTTAATTGTATAATCACATTATCATAAAAGGGAGTAATATAGTAAAGAGCATAAATTAACAAGATGGAGAGAATACTTCCATAAAAGTAGGAAAGCAAATAAATACACACGCAAAAAGAAAAGCGCTAGAAATTGGCATACAATTTAAATAAAGGAAGTTGTACTGGGGGTAATATACAATTGGATAAAATGTAGGACTTGAAAATACACTAATTTTCCTATGTACAAAAGTCAAATTTTACAAAAATTGCAATTTCAACAATAGAAAGCTACACCAAAGTAAAATACAGTAGGTCAAGAGATATGTACCGAATCGTCACAGTAGAAAATACTTCAAGGGTGAGGAGGGAGGAGTGAACTCAAATATTGCAATCACAAAGGTGTGACAGGATACTCAAGAGCTGATCCCGAGGAGAAAATGCAGGAATTGAGGCGTTCTGTTTGTCTGAAGGAGTTGCTGATTTTCTGAAAGAGAAATGTGGAATAGAATTAATAAATGTACCATGGAAATTTTGTAGTTTACAGTAAAATGACATCATAAATACGAGCGCAGCAACTTTACATTAACTTAATACCTACTTCAAAAGCTAATAATAAATACAACTGAAGTGAAATCGATAATTAAACTCTGTATAACTCAGAAATAACTCTGTATAGCCATAAAATTATTACGAAAAATAACCAGTTAAATAAAGAGCGCCATTTTAATTTAGTTTTACAATATCTATAAAGTTTATATTACTCACTTTGATGGGCCCAACAGAAGCAACCAACGAATTCCATGTTTTCATACCGGGACGCTTCGGTGTGACCATGTCTCGGAGGGATTGACCAGACTTGCTCAGACGGGGAGTACTCTGTTAACAAAAATGAAATAGATAGTGTCATGTAATCACAATTTTAAATAATACACAATAAAAAGAAGCAATCGGCCTAATATGATACATTCCTTTCTTATAAAAATTGTATTTTACCATTAAAAATCATGTAATTTCTTTAATATATTAACTTCAATAAAATTTCTACTAATAATTAGGTAAGTAGTATGCATTGGACTAACCGGTAAATGAGTATGTGACATGATAGTAGATTTCTCCGGGTAGGGTTGGGGACTGCTGGCGAGACGTGTAAAGCGCCGGATGTACTTTTTCTTCTGGACGGATTTGTTAGGCATGTCATTGATGACGGACATCAGCTTGTCAAGTTCAGCGGGGGTATCTTTGGCGGGAGTGGTGACTGCGAATCTGACACACATGTCCAGGGCATCCTCGTCTTCCAATTGGAGCTTTGAAGAGGTTTTGTAACGCTGAAGCAGAAGGAATAAATAGATATAGTTGCTAAAATAGGATAAAATTTAACATATAACTTATTGCACTAAAAATAAGCGACTTTATAAAAAATGTCTAACTAAAATACAATTTGTTGAATCTTGTAACCGTTAATAATGTGATATATATGTATATTCTTATAAATAACATTTATTATTTAAAAGCCTTATATTATAATCAGTATACAATTTTGGAGAATGAGGAATATATAAACAAATAATAAAGTTAAATACTTACATCCAGCTTGAGAAAGCCAACACTTGGACTGCGCATCGGGAGGTAAGCAGCGGACTGGAATCTATGTCGAGATCGTACTGTGTTCTTCTGCACGTCCATCACCAGCACTGCAGGGGCCTTGCACACTTCGTTCGACCAACTGATCAGGTTGCGAATTGTCCTTCCGTATGCACCGCACTTGTTCCATAGAGCCAAAGGCGATTCACTGGAAGCGAGGAGAAGCGGGGGTCCGAAAATCGTACCCAGACTCTCTGGAGTCATTCGTGTAGCGGGAGTTTCGCAGACGAGACGGAGAAGATAGAGGAGATCCATGAGCAGGTGACGATATGAGGGTTCAAGGAGAAGACAGAGAATTCGATAGCCCTTCAACTGCTTCGCTCTCACGAGACGTTGAGTGATGGTGTTGTACGAACCATTGGAGGAAGAAGTGCCACCGCCTGTGCTGAGTTCCAACTTGGTTACCTCAAGGAGAAGTGGTGAGATGTTCTCTGAGATGATGGGGCAGCGGAGGATAAGGGTTTTGAGGGTGCAAGCGAGGTCGTGAATGGAGAAGTGGTGAAGGTCGAGGTTGCTGGGGTCTTCGGTCATGTGTTTCACCAGAAGCTTCTGTTTGACAAGGTTTCCAGTCTTGCGAAAGATGCCCTCTGAGAACTCATCTGTAGGAAAAGAAGAAACATAGTTATAATTGTACACGAATATCATTGATTTCCGTAGTTATAGATTAAGGACACTTACCTTTTCTGGCAATTAGGTAGTTGATAACTGTACTAACTGTTGCAGCATTAACAGTTTTCTCAAGTTTTCTCACTGGAAAGGAAACAATATCATAGAATATACATTAACATAACTCATATTACAATATATACATAGCATAATAATAGTTTATTGATTTCAAATTCGCGTGTTTATTATAATATTCCCACGGCAAGAATGCAATTTCGAACACGCGTACAAATAACATAGAATAATCTGTCTTTGTAAAACTTACAAGCCTCGGTATATTACGTAACCGCCCATGTACCCACAAATACAATAGTGCACACAGCTTATATTCAGCTTAGTAATTATGAGCATTACGTCTACCGGCACACTTAATAGTGTGAATTATAGCTACAAAGGAATTAAACCACGCCGCGATTTCTAATCCAGCGCCTGGAAATGTATCCTAATTATGATATAAATAGTGGTATTGCATTATTTGGTGAATGAGTGAGCTATTTATAATCGATGTTTTCATAAATAAAGAAATTGTTTGTTTTAAAGAAATCTACAATTGGTATTTTTTAAATAATTTAAATAATAAACATTGGAAGAATATACTTTTTAAATAGTTATACAATATAGGTAAAATGTATTTAATATGCAGTTATGTATCGTATATAGGGGCTTACCTTTTGACCGTTTGAAGTAGAAGTAGAGCGACTTTTTCAGTGACTTGTTGTGTTGGTGATCCGAATAACCAAAGCTTGAACAGGAATTCGAAACAGATAAGGTGTCCTGCGAAGGCACTAGAAAATCAGTGGGAATATCTAGCAGGAAGGAGAGGTGAACCTTGCATAGCTCCACAAATTTGTCTGGTGTTGCTAAGCGGAACTGGCGAAGGAGGCGTTCGCAACCGTTGATACCTTCAAAACAGGTAGAGGACTCGAGACGTTCGATGTAGTGAAGCATGTCTTTCTAGAATGGGGGAATAAAACAGTAATTTAATATCATATAAACAGAAGAACAATTGTTAACTAAATGAACATAAATTATATTGGGAATTCTTAAAAAACTAAAAGATTATTTTCAATTTAAGACATAAATAATTATTTAACTTGTGTTTATAAGATAACATAATAATTGAATACTTTTACATAAAAATGTAAAATATCGATAAATAGTAGAACTCAAAATTATTTACAGAAACTTACAGAAACAGTGTCGTAATAGTTTACACTATAATTAAAGTATCGCACAATAGTACCTAAGTATCATAATACTGCAATCTTTGCTGCATTCTAATTATATAATGCAAATTTTAATTATTTAAACACTTATAAACTGCGATTTATGCCCACTTGAGCTGGAACTAAGCTGGCTAGACTGTAGAAATGGTGAGTAAAATAGGTTTTATTTTATTTTACATCACACAAATATAAACATTAGAACTTCTCATTATATCAACACTTTTTATGTAATAAGTTAAAATAGCAATGCTTTAAAGATAAGGCACTGTAAAAAGAACTAAAAATAAAGTGTTATAATATTAAAATATAGTAGGATTATCCAATGACAATAGTATAAATGAAAAGAACTTACCTCAGCTTCAGACTCATTAGCAGAACGGGGTGTCGCATCCATCATATCCACGCAAATGAATATCCACAGAAATAATAATAAGGTGTAAAATAGAAAGCTATTTAGAAAGTATTGACCGGAATTAACTGTCACTAACAATGGATCCTAAAGAAGAATAAATAATAATTTTCAAAATGTCGAGCAGAACCGCAAGAGAAACTGTCACATAATAAAACTGAACTCAAATCAGAGTGCATTTAGCTTTTTATTGTCAGCGCAAATAACTATTTATATATATCAAGGAATTCCAACTTATTAGCCAATAATAAAACAAATGGTATGTTGCCGGTTGCTGTGATTTACGTTCTAATCCCTCTATTTTGATTGGTCGAGAGGTGTCGCGAATTTCCTGATCTGAGTTAGGAGCTGTTATTTGTATATTATGATAATTTGCAAGCAACAGGCAAAGGGTCGCTCTAACTCTCTCATAAATATTATATCGTCAGTGGTCACAGAATGTCATCGCAAAAGCTCCCAGATTCCTATAATAACAAACTCAAAATTATAGGGGGCTGAAAAGATTATAAGATTGAAGGAAGCAAGGTGTGATATTTGATTATTTAAGATGGACGTTTGAAGAGGAATAACATCTGCCTCAAATTAACTATAAAGCCATTAAGTACTTTAAAATTTGAACCAAGTGAAATAATCATTTCATTTTTTTTTTACAAATTATTTCAAAATACGTGAAATATATATTTTTAAATGTTAATCTATGATTTTTTTAACGAATGTTTTTTTTTATTTAGGCACATTTTATCTGTCTATGACCGTTCATAATTATATATATAATTTCGATAAAATATCTAACTATCATTATTTAATTACATAATTATTGAAATATTTTTGCAATCATAGGTTTGTTTTACACTAACAAATTTTCATATATACATACTTTATATTATTCAAATACTAGACAGTAAAATATAATTAAAATTTTAAAACAATACCTGCATACATATCTACTGTAGGATTAGAACATATTATCAGTTACCAAGTGCACTCACACAGAAATATTAAATAGGATCTCTGAAATATTTTTAAATAGGTACTATGATGAAAAAGTAAATAAAATGACATAATTAATAATAATTAGATATTGGCATAAATAAAACGACTTAAATAGTTGACTTTATTTCAAAACGGAAAGTTATTAAGGCGTATACTCGTTGAAACATTTTAAACAAGAAAATAAGTATTATTTCAACTAGATTGATTAGTTTACATTAAAAGGAAAATAATTTAGAAGAGAATATTTAAAAAGTTCATTTTAACCACTCAAAAGTTAATAAAAGTTATTTTGACTTCGGCTTGCAATAAAACGTGTATTATAAACTAATTGCACTTCTTCTACTCTATTGGGATGGTCAAAGTTTTTCTAATTTCCCACACACTGTTGAACAAAAGACTGATCATCCCAGAAATGAGTCA